>CM045564.1:13912835-14078209 GCA_024721245.1 Mitragyna speciosa
AACCTATATAAATTGAGGAGAGAACCTTATATTTTTCATAAACTTTTAGGGTTAATTACACTTTGCCCTCTTGAACTTACTATATAGTATCACTTTACGCCTTTCAACTAAATGAATAGGCACTTTATCCCCTTGAAAGAGTCCATGAATATAAATATATACAAAAGGATGATGTGAACATTCTCTAGAAAAAAAAAATTTTGCTTTTAGAGTTTTTGGATGAATCGTGTTAATTATTTATCATGACTTTTATATTTATTATCATTTTTAAATTTTTTACTATAAAAGTAATCCATAAACTTTATATTTTTATAAATCAATTTATAGATTATTAATATTAATTTATTGTGTTAAAAGACTATAATTTTATACCTATTTTTCATTTTGTTTCAATCATTTACTTACCAAATAAATTACACAAATATGGTAGATGGAAAACAGCTTTGTTGTAACTATGCTTTTAATTTTGTTTGGCTATATTTATATTTATACACACACGCACAGTCTCTCTCTTTCTCTCTCTCCCTCTCTCTCTCATACATGTAGCCAATTAAATATTAGAAATATTTATGTTAAATAAGTAAATACTGTTTTTAATTTAATGAGTTTAAAAACAGTTTTGCATCTAAATATATTCAATTTTTTTGTTAAAATTAATTGTCTTTTACTAACTTGTGGGGTTTTTTTTCGAAAATCTAAGATTCAGAGCTTTGGTTTTTTTACTATATTATGTTTTTGTAAATAGTATTATTTGTTTACTGAATACTTTTTTATCCATTTATTTGGGCTACTGAAAAATCAAGAGTTATAAAACAAATTTTTTAACCTTTTTTATTGTGATTAAATAAAGAGATCTAGTGAATAGTTTGTTTTAAAAAATGTTGCGATCTAAAAAATGTGCATATAATCACAAATTATAATTAAAAGATTATGTAAATTTATTGTAAATGAAATAAGATATCAATTGTGTCTTTAGAGGAGGGGGTAGGGTATCTATTAATTTAGTTGAATGAGATAAAGTAAAACTAAGGGGTAGTTCTAAGGGGTTGAAATGTATTTAATCCTAAAATTTTAGATGTTCCAAAATCTAATTTCAAGAAGATATAGTTAGAAATCGCAAAATTTTGAAAATAATATCAAACAATTTGTAAAATTCCTTTTTTGGTTTGAGGGGAGGGGAGGGTAGGTCGGAACTACATGCAAATGAGTTATTCTTATTTAATGACAAATTAAAGCTTGACAATATCACAAAACAATCTCCATTATCTTTGAGACACTTGGCGAGAATATCCAATGGGTGATGTTATTGCTAGAGTATTTTGTATCCTGCTAGAGAAATTTTAATTTAATGACCAAATTACCCTTTAAAATTTAGAAGGCCATCCATTCTTTAGATATTTTTTCTCATTTTTCTATTTTGTGTTTTTTTTTCTCTCTTTCTTTGCAAATTCTTATGTCTTTTCTAATCCGTAGTGCTTTCAATCTTCTCTTCTCTCCCTCTTTCCTTTTTTACGTGACCCACCCTCTGTCTTCCCATCTTTATACCAGCCCTTGTCCTCACTACCTATCCCTCCTTGTTTTCCATCCCATACCTCCTTTTTTGGGCATCACATTGCTCAATATCCAATAATTCCTAAATGTTTAAGCACTAAGAAACAATCTATTGTATTTAGATTGGGATTTGAGATTGTGTACATGAAGAAATTGAAGTTTGTTTTGCTCTAAAATTTGAGAAAAATTTATTTTATTAAAATTGGGATTTGAGATTATGTACATGTAGGATATGATGATGACTAGAGGGGGAAGAGGGAGTAATTTGTTGTTGGTTGTGGCTGAGAAGAGAGAGATTTGGGGAGGATTTGGTTGCAAGAAGGAAGGTTAAGGGTGGGGGTTGGGGTTTGCAGAAGAGCTGTAGGAGAAGGGGAGGGAGGCAGGTAGAAGAGTGTGTGGTGGGGTCCAAGAGGGCTCAGTTGAAAGTAATTAGTATTATTAGTAGGGGGTTATTTTCTCAATTAAAACAAAATTGCTCTAGTAATAACATCAAGGATATCCAATAGTCATTAAGAAGATTAAAATATTCTTAATTTATATCTTAGACAACCAAGAATGGTAAGTATGATGTCATTGAACATAAAATATTAATGTGGATATAATACCAATTAAATGATGGATTTTTGTTGACGAGAGTCTAATGATGATACTATTTCATCTACACATATTCACATTTTTTCTCTCTTCAATTTTAGATATTTTGCCAATTTAACTGTACCATGAAAAGTTCAGAAAAAGGCTGTTGTGGGACATTATTGACATTAATTAGTTATGCCAACATATTTTTTTTTCTTGCACAGATAAGGCAGGAAAGGCACATTTTTCTTTATGGAGGAGACGATTTTGATTGGGTTGCAGAATTCGCATTCAATGCCAGTAAAGTTGCTGAGACTGCTCTAATCTCATTAGAGATGATTTACATAGGAAGAAAACATGAATTAGGATCAACGGAGTCATTGAAACATGAATTAGAATTAAAGGAATCATTGATTAAGTATCAAATTATTGATAAATCATGGCTTGATTCTCGGCCGACGACAGGAAGAAAACCTGAATTAGAATCAACGGAATCATTGATTGAGCCTCAAATTACTATTGGTCGAACATGGCTAGATACTGGGATGACGAATTTATTCTGGACTAGATTAGAAACCATGATTAGTTGTATTTCATCCAAGAATCAATTAGGGAATAATGCTGCAGAAAAATACCAATTAGTACTACTTCCAGAAATCAAGAATTTTGTTGAGAATGGAACTAGTGGATCTATGTGGGCTGTGTACAGTAAAGGAGGAGATATTGCTATAAATGGAAGTGGAACCATCTTTTTGTCAGCCCTCCGGGAATATGAAAATTGGGAGCAAGATGTGAAGGCAAAAGGCTTTCATGTTGCATTTAAAGAATATTATGACAAGCTTTATGATGCTGCTCATCCTGGTTATTCAATTGAGTTTCCAGCAACAACTGATCGGCTTATGAAGATCCCACAAAAGATGGACTGCCCTAAGTGCAACTATATCATGCAGAAGTATGTTAACTTTTCATGCTCTCATAGTCAATCTGAAAATCCTTAAAATATATATTATATTTATATGTATATATACCACCTACTGAAGCAAAAAATAAAGAAATATATCTCTCATGAACGTTTTTAGATGCGATGTCCACCAGTATATTTTCCGTTCCTTAAATTCAAGGTAGACTGTTTGCATTGTACAACAGCAAAACCTACAAGAAGCATGATTTTTGCCTCTAGTTTATACATAATTGTAGACTGTACAATGTTTTCTAAATGACATTTGTTTTGAAAGTTTCAGGAGAGGCTCGATGCTTTATATGGATGTTATTTTTATGTTGCATTCATTTATATAATTATTTTGGGTACACCAACTTATTAGAAAGGAAATGAAGGACATCACATGAAAGCATTTTTTTTAAAAATATATGTACCACGTGAAATATAGTCTCCTTTCTATTTGATTGGAGAGAACTTATCTCCATTACATCTTAAAAAAATTAATTATAAAGTCATATTTGAAAACCAAAATTTTTAATGATATGATCCATTGTTTGTGGAAATTAGAGTTTCACTGATTAAGTTAATCTATTTATTAATTGTTAAATTTTCGTCATGATCTTGAACCATTTTGCACCATCCAAATATTTCATGTAAATTGAATAATAACGCATCCTTAACGGATTTGATTTTTCAAGTATGCTGATCGACATATCTTACTTAAAACAATAGCATAATCAGATAATTTCTAAGAATTTTAGTCTCCATTTGGTTGGTAATGTCTTTCAAAAGTTATGTTGCAGACATATTTTTCAACAAATCTTAGGCTCACAAGCATTCTTATCTAAAGAATGTTAAAAAAGCTACTAGTTATTTGAATATAAATGACTAGATAGATAACTAGAGATAAAAGTAGCGAAAAGGAGCTAAAACCTCCAAGAATAGATGTGTGTTGTATATGCTACAACATCATCACAACCTACAAGAAGTTTGATTTTTCCCTCTTCCAATCCATAAGAAGAAGAAATTTTTATTGGGGTATTTATAAAAATATTTCAGGGGTGATAACGTTATAAAAACTGATGTCATTCTACCGTTGTAATAGAAGCTTTATTTATTTATTTATATTTTTCTACGCTCCTACTATCTTAAGGAGAATGGTTACCTTAGTGTTGGAAGCCTTTAAATACAATGAAATAAATAAATTAATAAATAAGTGTGTGTATATATACATACACATATACATACATACGCGCGCGTGTGTTATTTAATCCTCAAATTATTTATCAGTACATTTCTCTGTTTTCGTTTTCAAATTTATATGATTATCCACGATGGTGACAGCAAAAACTAATTACCAAAGTATGTGATAGAATCAACCATATCATCAAGACAAATCTTACCATGTATAAAGCACAGGAGAAAGTTTTGGTGTAATTTCATTTTGTTGATCTTTCATAATTGACATTCAAACATAATAATATTTACTCCATCTTAAAGGTAACATAAATGTCTTAATGATAATTTTATCAATTAAATATTACCCATTATCCTATCTTTGCGCACGGTGCACTAAGCACTAGTAATAATAAGATAATTCAATTGGAGAGTTTTCAATTTGTAACTCAATTTGCGTATAAAACACATTCACGGTCCCATCTTTGAACCTTATGGTTTAAAACAAAACCACAAAAATATAGCTTTTATATTATCTTTTTATGTTAGTGTGTATTACTATACTTATTTGACACTCTTTTAAACTATAAAGTTGACAGGTGAGGCTTAATTCGGTCATAAGAATCTCCAGCGCCACTGGATAGAAATGCTTCTTAGTTCCTTTCGTCTTCTTCTTTTCTGGAGTTTCTAAATCAAAGACAATAAAAAATAAAAATAATTTAGAAGGACCAAATATGTTAAAAATTGAAACTTAAAAATAATATAAACCGAATGCAGAATCTAATTTGCTTTGATTCCAGTGATAGCTCTCCTCCTAAGAAAAACCCAAAACACAGGCCTACTATGGTTGGTCATAGCTATGGAGTGCGGACTTGAATGGTGGAATAATTGTCACGAAATGGGGACAGATTTGAATATCTGTTCTTCAAGAGAGATTTCGGATGATAAACTGAAAAGGGTCGTCTGTAGCAATTCAATTTTATCTTTTGTCTTGTCTGAAAGAGTAGTTGGTACGTGGGTTTTTCTTCGTTTTGTGCCTTTTAAGCAAAAATGGAAACTTTAATATAATTGTGGGCTCTAATTTGATGACCAAGGTTACTTTTGATTATGTTTCAGCAAGAAGTTTGACTGAATTTGCTTTGGGATTATTTGATCTTTTTACGATTAGTTGAAATCATGTTTTGTATTCATGAATTTGGGTTCTTGTTTGAGTACTATTGAAGGAATACTTTTGGGAACTCTCGTATGCTTTTGGGGAGTTCTTTTGGTGGTTCCTTGCTTGTGTTTCAAGAACTCAAAAATTGGGGGAGCCTAAGCTCTCTACACAAGCTATTGATTGATTGTAGAAAAGCACAGAAGTGGGGCATAGATGATCAATGGGAAAATCTAGAAATGGCTAGGAATCGTACTATTGTAGTAACTTTTGAGGATTTAAAGCGAGAAAGTTGATTCGTCTTTTGCTTTATTCGATATGAGACAGTGAAATAACTACTGCATGCACTTAAGAATTATTAATCAAAATTGGGACTTTCTTGCTACTATAAATATGCTATTTTGGCTTTAAAAAAAAAATGCTATTTTGCTCTTCTTAATCTACCCCAAGTGCTTCAAAACAATTTTGTCATTGCCCAAAAATGGGTCGTGTGCCGCGGCCGTTGCCCGCCAATGGTAATATGCGGCCGTTGCCCAATCGTCCGCCGACACTGGTTTCATATCAACTAGTTAAAGATATAGTTAGCGATCGTGACAAGGCAATGATAAAGCAGATCACGGAAATCCATGCCGGGAATGGTCAAGAATTTGAACTCCAACCTATTCTCCAGATAGTTGAACATATTTTCAGCTCTGCTGCTCCACCTATTTTAGATGTATGCATTACATTGCTAAAACTAACTCATCAAAAACTTCTGTTCACTGTCAAATTTTTTGAGATCTGAATAACTCTTGTTTGCTTTTATTTGAAAAAAATTTGATGATATCTATTTAGTTTATATGAGCTAATTATCATTGTCCATGTGAACTGATCCATCATCGAATTAAAAACAAGCATTCTTTTTGCATGTCTGCTTCGCATTTTTTCTTTCTTGGACTTAGAAAATGCCGATAACAAATGTGTATGAGATAACAACTTAATTATTCTCTTTTTTCGGATCAGATCCTTTGTCTATTTTTTTTTGTGCCCAATAGTATCTAACACGAAATTATATAAAATGACGTAGTTTAATATAGTTTTACATTGATATGGTGCAATTTTATATTAGATACTATTTGACAAAAAAAAAAAAAAATTGGACATAGGATTTGGACGGCCCCTTTTTCCTTTTTCATTCCTCAAAATAAAAATCAAAGGAAAATAAGTTTAGTTATCCGTGAGTGGCATGCTTGTAGAAATGGGCATTTTAACATGTTGACTAGTCTACTATTTCTTTATGTACCTTCCTTGTATAGATATTATAACTTCTATTTGGATGTTCTATAGGCTAAACCTAAAGATGCAGTGGAAGACAATGTTGCTACCACCGTGCTTGAGGAGCTGCCCTATATTATTAATCCGCTTTCCTGTGAGGTTGTCTCTGAGCATCTTTATTTGAAGAATTTTGTACTGAAAATAACTAAGCCACAATATATAATATGACAGAAATTACATTTCGATTAACACTTTACTGATTGACGTGGATTGTGGATCTATCAGATATCATACAAGTGTACGAATCACATAGATGCAGATTCAACAACAGTCTCTCTATTCAGTATGTTGTCCCCCTATTCCTGGGAAGCTAAGCTAGTGCTGACCTTAGCTGCTTTTGCTGTGAAATACGGGGAATTCTGGCTTCTTACCCAAGTTTACCCAACTAATAAGCTTGCCAAAAGGATGGCAATGCTTAAGCAGTTACCTCATAAGTTAGAAAACATGGCTCAACTGAAACCTGGTTTGGATGAACTTGAGAAACTGATCAAGTCCATTGTGGAACTAAGCAGTTGTATTGTTGCATTAACTCAGCTATCAAAACATATCTCAAAAGACAACCCTGCACTTTACGCAGCTGTTACAGCCATGCCTTGTGCTGTTTACTGGAGTTTCATATCTGTTGTATCTTGTGCAACTTATATTACTAACTTCAGCAGCATGGGCTACAAGTAAGTTTAATTTCTCAAGTTCAAGCTGTTTGACTTACATTGAATATTACACTATTACTTGTTTTCAGATTCCATGTATAATTACTCAGTTGGATGATAGGTCTACTATATCCACCACTGAAGTATTGGAACTTTCCAACTTGGCTGACAAGATTAAAACAATATACGAACGTCTTCAGGAACAACTAATTATTTGCAATCAAGAAATAGGTTTGGCGCCAAAATTTCCTAATACTTGAAATGTCTCCAACAACATTTACATGTCATACTGATCTATGTTGGAGTTCAAGTGACTGGTATTTTTCTTTCCTATAGAGGAGAAGGAACAGCTTGAAGCTTATGATGCACTACTGCATATATTGGAAGGCGTGCATATTGACAACATGAAAGTTCTCAGTGCACTAATGCCTACCAAGGATGATATGATGCCGCTCTTGTTTGGTACTACTAAGAGACGGGTTAGAATATTACTTTTTCTGACATACAAAATATGCATGTACAGATAAACATACATTATTCTAACATTGCATTCCACAAAGTTTTTCCCCTTGAAATTATTCCTGAAAAAAGGAATATTTGGAGGGGAGAGCTTGTGGCTTTATGGCTGCAGTGCTATGGGGGGTGCTAAAGTTTGGCCCACTGATGAACCTTTTTGTACTGAGAAATTCAGAAAGCACACCAAAAAATTTAATATTTCCTTTTCCTTATCCTTGGAGCCTTAATGTGCTGAGCACCCAAAAACCCCAGATCACTTGACTTTTGTAAACGCTGAGAATATTTCATTCTTCAAAGTTGTCCAAGTTTGGGAAAGCGGGGTTAATTTTCCAACTAATCCGGCCAATATTAGAATAAAGGTGTGGAGAAAATGTGTATAATGGTTAGATTTATGCTAAATTAAGTTTCCTATCCTGTTATAAAGGAATAGTTCGGAAAAAAGAATAGTTCATGAATCATCTTGCATTTCTACCCCACAATAGAATGGAGCAACGGAGAGAAAAAATAGCCACCTCCTTAAAAAAACTAAAGCCCTATTGTTTCAGAAACATATGTCTAAGGCATTATTTGGGGGAGGGGAGGGGGAGGGGGGAATCGTTATAGCCACCTATTTTATAAATCCAATACCTTCTAGAGTCCTTAATTTCAAAAGTCATACGGACACTCTTTCAATAATCTGCTCTGTAGAATATTTGGATGTGTGTCCTTTGTTCATGCTTATAGTCAGAATAAGAAAAAATTAGATCTAAGGACTCTAAAGTGTGTGTTTGTGGGTTATTTTTCAACTCAAAAAGTGTGCAAATGTTGACATCCTCCCTCAAAGAAATCATGTCTTAATGCATGTTACATTAAATGAACACGAGTCACATTTCACCAATCTTCATTTTTAGGGATAGAGCCAAACTAGAGAAAATAGAGAAAGTTTTTTACTCAATCTATCATCTTTCCTGTGTCTAATCCCATACTAGTTTGTTCAGATTATGTACCCAAGGTGCCATCTAGTTCCAGCTCTTGTTCCAATTTAGAACCTAGATTTATGCATGAAACATTTGAACCTATACGTAGAACACCAAAAAAAAAAAAAAAAAAGCACACAGCTTGAAGCTACATGAAACACCAAAGAACTAACCTGATTTTGCCCTTGGTGATGTGAGCTTTGGCAAGACAAAATGTTTGCAAGGAAAAGGATGGTCATTCCTGATCCCATGCAGGTTCAAGAGTCCAATCCAGATAATTTGAATGCTGTAATAATTTCTAACGACTCATTGCAAGATAAAATTGAAGCTTAGGTAGATAGGAATGACCACTCCCAATTGTCCTTAGGAAGAGAATCAGAGAGTGTAAAAACATCCATTATACGCTCTTGCCTATTTTTTTTGTCATTTAAAAAGTTTCACTAGTCCACAGAGCCTTTCTTCTAAGTTGGGAATGTAAAACATCTATTCACCAGCTTGAGGAGTGGGGAGACAATGTGTATATTGGATAGATTTACGCTAACTTAATTAAGTTTCCTATATTGTTATAAAGATCCTAAAATAAAGGATCTAATATGATTAGTTTAGGGATTTGATTAGAGAATAATTTCTTTATTAGTATAGATATTATGTCTAGGTTCATTGTATATTATGTCTTAGTTCATTGTCTCTAAATTCACTATCTAGTTTCATTGTATTTACTAGCTATTTACAAGCCTAAAAATACAGGCATCTTGTACTTTTGTAAGGATGCAACAATCTTATCAATATACACTATTTTCCTACTAAATTCCTTTTATTATTCCAAAAAAAAGACCTCTGCGGTTGCAAAAGCAATTGCATGAGGTTCCTAACCTTCTAATTTATCATTTTAAGTCTGTTGTCTATTCGAATTGCCAATTTAGGACAACTGAGGAAATATTTGGGTTTACGTGACGTGAAATATGACTAAGTTAAATATTTATCATGCTTGTAACTTATATTCTCTTTTCTGCGAATAGCCATTCTGCATCATCTAAGTTGCTTCAACTGATCAAGTATTTCCCAACTTACAGTTCTTCAGGGGCATGTAAACTGCACATGCTATTATTACCTAAATCAATAAAAATAGAGATTCACGTGCTACTTTTTCCCGGCCAATTCTGAATTGATGAAGGACAACCTCGCCATTAGATTAGAGGACTAAACAGGAATAGGTCCAGAAGATGGGACTATATCAGCTTTCTTCTATTTTGTATTCCTCTTTACCAAACTGTTTGCATAGCGCTTTAGAAGATTTGATGAATTTTCTCAATTGTGACATGTGAAATAAAAGATGCTTATTGTCTCTTCAGGAAATAATGATTATACTTTCATTGAAACTCAAGTGCTGCTTATAACTTCTTTAGGTTTGGAAAGCCTGCACGTTTGTCCTTGTACCTTTTAATACAAATCATTGAACTATATTACGCAACTCTCCAGAAAAGTGAAAATGAAGAATTATCCAAAGTCTTCCAAATGATAATAGTGCGCACTAAATTATGCTATTTTATTTTTTTCAGCACGGATGTGTTGTTTTCCATTTTGAATTGTTTCAGAGAAAGTTTTCTACAGTTTTGGTTATAAACTATGAATTAGTCTTTCCTAAATCGCGTATAAAAAATTTGTTATAAAAGTAGGTCTGGATGCATGTCATGTGACCTTATTCTAAATATTTTTTGGTACATGTGACATAAATCTAAGTTTACCTATATCAAAAAAATTACGATGACGATACAGGAAAGATGAACCCATAAACTGCGGCTTTCTTGAAATAAATTACCTAACTTACTAGTCCAGTATTTAACCAGTTATTTCTTACAATATGGTATTTCTCAACTCTTTCTTATTCGTGTCAAGTCATCCTAGGATTTACGGGGATAATAAACTTATTTTTCATGTACTTCTAAGATTTAATCTATGACGATTGTAATATGAAATTATTGTTCCTAGATGGATTTTTTTTCCTGCTCTTAATCTTGTTCAAGAGATTTATGTTTTTTAATATTGATTCCATCCATCTTAATGACTTTTGAACTAAATTGCTTGACATTCAAGGTTTGATAATTTTCTCTAATAGCCTTCTGCAAAATAAAAATCAGGATAATCTTGAAGTTTTGAGGCAGAAGACAGTATTATTGCTAATATCAGGACTCGATGTCTCCACTGATGAAGTGGCCATACTTGAACAAATTTATTTGGAGTCTCAGCAACATCCAGAAAGGCCGGAGAATCAATTTGTGGTAGTTTGGATTCCTGTTGTTGATCGTTCTGCCGAATGGACTGATGCTTCTCAAGAAAAGTTTGTAGCCCCTGCAATCCAGTATGCCGTGGTACACGGTGTACAATCCTAGTTTGATTGACCAAGTAGTTATTAGGTACATCAAGGACAATTGGCAATTTAGGAACAAGCCCATCCTGGTAGTGATAGACCAGCTGGGAAAGGTTGTGTCCCCTAATGCCCTCCATATGTTGTGGATATGGAGAAGTACGGCCGATCCCTTTTCAAGCACTAGAGAAGTAGCTCTATGGAAGAAAGAGACTTTGAAGCTGGATGTACTGGTTGACTGGCATAGATCCAATGATACTCGACACTGGTAAGTACATATCTTCCCTACAGATAAGTCAGGTTAGCCTAAAGCTAATTTTTCTTGGCGAATGAATTTTTTATTTACACCTAAAAGATGTAATATCTTATGTTATTTATGTTTCTGCCTAGTTTGTAACCCGCCGCGCCGCCCCCCGCCGGGGGGGGGGGGGCGGGGGGGGGGGCAAAAGAACCATAACAAACCCTTTTCTTGACTTTATTCATGAAATTTATTCATAGTGGATTCAAAAGTTATTAGAAGTCAGATCGTAAATGAAAATGGATTGCTAATTACTGCTGTGCCTATATGAACTGGGACCTATCATGCATCTAGATGAAGTAGATGGTAGTTGGAGTCAAAACTGATATTACAAAAAAAAGACCGTTTAAAGATAATGCATTAGTAATATGTGACATATTGTTGTAAATCCTTCTTTAAACAGATTAAAGAGGATAAGCACATTATCCTATATGGAGGAGATGACATTGAATGGATTCGAAAATTCACTAGTACAGCGCGTTCTGTTGCACAAAGTGCTCGTATCCCCTTAGAGATGATATATGTAGGAAAGAGCGGCAAAAGAGAACAAATAAGGAGAATAACAGCAATAATACAGAGGGAGAATCTAAGCAATGTAGTTTCTGATGTCATGATATGGTTTTTCTGGAGTCGAATAGAGTCCATGCTTTTCTCCAACATTCAAGTTGGAGGTGCTGATGAAGGAGGTGACCTGCTACTGCAAGAAATCAAGAAACTACTAAGTTATGACAGAGTGGAGTGTGGGCTTTGTTTAGTAAAAGGTCAAATGTGATCATGAGTGGGTTTGGAACCTCAGTTTTAGCTGCCTTACTGGGATTTGATGAATGGAAAAATGATGTGCCCTGAAAAAGGTTTTGATGTGGCATTTAAAAAATATTACGAGAATCTACCTAGTATAGATCATCCATGTTGTCGATTCGAGTTTCCTAACTAATTTTGGAAGAATCCCAGAGAATATGAAATGCCCTGAATGTCAGCGTTCCATGGAGAAGTAATGTAACCTTTTCTTGCTGTCACGATATGTCCCATACGATGCCATGACCCTGTCTCTCCACCAATCTCCAACAAAGAGCGTCAATGTTGCTTTTGTGTTTCTCATGTCTTTGCTTGCATGTTATAGGCATAGTCATAATAATGCCTGCTGCAAGAAATGTGTGTTACAATTTTGACTTCTTTGCTAAACTTGTTAAGCAAGATGGATTTATGCCCAGCACTTGAGGGATTGTATTGTTTGTTCTTTGAGGTTCAAAGAGCCCCAGTTTTTCCTTACCAGAAACATAGATTGATAACTTGATATCTTGATCTGGTTTCCTTACTAGTAAGGAGGAGTTCAAGAAATTTTATGCAATTGTTCCATAATCATGAATTTGCAAATTGTAAGTGCTACTTGGATGGTGTTTGGGACATCAAGATCATTGAATATAAGCAGAATCTTAGTTGATTGACCTTATTGTGCAAAGTAATTCCCTGGTCGTATAATGGATTATTATCCCATTTATAAGTGCTCTCTTTTCTTTTTTTCCCTAGGTTTTCAGGAACCAAAATCAGAGCCTATACATTTTTTTTACATGATTTGTTGCGCAAAAGTTTGCAATTCTATTTGCATAAATTACAATGCCAAGAAAACACAAGTTGACACTTAAGTTCCCGTGCAACAAATTCTGCAAATTGTGGCTGAAAAAGATCTAGGGGAAAAAGGGATAATTACAAAAACCTCGCCAGTGGTTTTTGACAATTTCACTTGGCACCCCTCAATTTTCAAAAATTATATAAGCCTCCCTTGCATTTACTGTTTTGGTAACAAGACCTCCCCTATCAACACAAATTTTAAATGAAAACATAAATTTGCCCTTCTTAATCTAAAAAACAAAAAATATCATTTCCTTTACCACTTGAACTACTACCACTGGTGTTATTGCTGCCACCAACTTAATGAACATGGCTACTAGCTACCACAAAACAATTCCACTAACACCAAAATACCACTACCAACTGATTAGGAAAAGAAATACAAAAAATCCATTTCATTTGTACCATTTGAGTAACAATACCACCACTACTATATCACCCTACTTTTATTTTTGTTAGTCACTACCATCACAAGCAACCTAATTATAGAGGCAAAATTCGCAGATATTCCCTAACGAGACACTCGAATCTATTTGCCCAAAACCAATTATATGTTAGTAACTTTCAAACCCTAAATTCATAAGTCAATTCATTTATAATAGTAAGAATAATATATTATAATAGAAAAAATTTTAAAATATTTAAAAGCTTTAGATGGTTGGTTGGTTGTGATTGGAAGGAGTAGGGCTGTGACCCTGACCCATTGATTTTTTTCACGTCCAGGTAGGGATGAAATTCTATTTACCTGGACCTATTTTTTCCTAATACAAAATGAGTCGAACCCGGAATATTGTATTCCGACTTAGACCCATTTAAATACATAATAATTATAAATTATATAAATGTATTTTATATTTTTAATACCTAATACTCAATAAATAAAAATTATAATATATATACGTATGTATTTTACACTTTTAATACTCAATACCTAATAAATAATAATTGTAAAATACATAAAAATATTTTATATTTTCAAGGCCTGGACCTGACCCGAATTGGACCCTGACTCGGACCCAAATAGATTTGGATTCGGGAAACCAAATGCAAGACTCGTCGGGTCCTGGGTCCAGAACAATAATACTCAATGGGTCCAGGCCCAAAACATTCAATTCTGGCCTGAACTCGTCCTGTTGACATCCCTAGCAGGGAGGGATAGAGAGGAAAGAGTATAATGAGCCAAGGGTCAATTTTTCAAACTTTCTGGTGTTAGGTGTAATTGTCAGAAAATTCAAGGGAGGTATCTGTAATTATCCCCAAAAAAAAAAAACACTATTGTTGCTTTATTTATGCTAGCCAAAAAAAGAGATCAGAATTTTCTGTCTACCAATGGAAAAGAAGAGTTTAGCCACATTTTTTGTGACTTCCAAAAGAAAATAATTATTTTCTTCAAGCCTGCCAAATATGTTGGTTTAGAGTCGTATTAACAGGAATCACAGAGAACTTTGGCAAAATACTTGAAAAATTTTAAACTTCCCAATGTCAAATGCCCGTATTTAGCAAACAAAATCCCGGACTATAATCATAGTTTCGAATGCAGAAGCCGTCAAAGTTGGTTCCGTTAATTTTGTTTTGTTTGAATGCTTCAATTTCGATGAGCGAAACAATAAGCTTTTGTGAGGTCTCATAATTAATTTATCCAATTGTAATTGCATATTTACTTACCTATTTATTCATACGACTAACAGGTTTAAGATATGTGGTGATGATAATGATATAACTAGTGATATCCAGTTACTAGCTACATTTGTGATTTAAAGAGTATATAATGATAATGCTACCTACATTAATATAAGTTATGCATATATGGAACCTAAATAGGAAAATTAGACACTTAAATCAGTTAAATCAGGCATCTTCACAATTAAATCAGCCATGGAAAAACTTAAACTAGAGGAACGCAAAGTGGATTGGCACATTCTTGTCTGGGGAAAAGGTAATGTGCCTAGATTCTCCTTTATACTTTGGCTATCTTGTAAACAAAAGTTAACCATAAAAGATAGAATGGCATCTTGGGGACTCAAATTAGGTGACACAAACTGTGAGTTTTGTAAGCAATGCCAAGAAACCACATAACATCTGTTCTTCTAGTGTCCCTATACAACATCAATGAAATACCCAAAACCTTGGAGGCCTAAATTGCAATTTGGCAAAGTTGTGCTCTTGCCTAAAAGAGATTGCAGCCTTCTTTTTCTTTCATTTTCATTTTATCTTCTTTCTCTCTCACGGTTTTCTTCTCTTCCATCTTCTTCTCTTCTTTGCTCTCTCTCTCTCTCTCTCTCTCTCTCTCTCTCACACACACACACACACTCTAGGAGAAAAGGGAACTTGAAGCTCAATCCAACTTCCTACCATTTAAGGTAACTTCTTGGAAATCTCATTCTAATCTTTAAGGGTTTTTGCCTAATGATTGTATTATGAGTTATTAGTGTGTGATTTGTAATGGAATAAGATGAGTTAAGCTTTGATGGTTTCATTTTGTATTATTAATGGTGGTTATGCTTAAGATTGGTTGTGGGTTTCTTATTTGGTATGTGTAAGCATGGTTAGTTGAAGCTTTGGGTATTGGATTGTGATTATTGGTGGGTGTGATTCTTGGGAGAGACTCATGATATATGTTATAGATTGAGCAAATGTAGTGTTACTTTGACATATTATGCGATTTTGGAGTTGTTTTGTTGATTGGTTTGAGCTAGAGGGAGATGAATAGTGTTGGGTGTGAGAGTGAGTTGTTGTAGGTCGTTTCTGGACCTTTTTTGGTGCCAGCCGCGACTCCATCCGCGCTCCAGATGGAACCGCAGCTGGATGACCAAGGTTCTTGACCGGATCTGCGGCGTCATCCGCCTCGTGGATCGGTCCGCGGATGACGAGCCGCAGTTCGCGCCAGCTCACCTGCGGCTCAATCATCTGCTGGGAGCCGCGGTTGGCTCTTGGTGATCCGCGGGCGTGGATCAGCCTGGTCTACCCGCGAATCACCCTTTTCTTGTGGGTTTTTCATTCGTTTAGCGTGTAGGATCTAGATTTGCGCTTTGTTTAATATTTATGGATAGATTAAGGTTATAATTAAGTGCTTAATTATGTGTTTTAGGTAAAGACGGTATTCGTTTACCTTTGGATTAATTGAATTAGTTTGGACAGAGGTAAGTGGTACCTATATCCTTTATACTTTCAAAAATGAATTTGTCAGAATGATGTTTTATAAACTATTTTACATATGTAAAATGGCATGAGTATGTATATGTTGATGTTTTCCAAGGATATGTAAATGTGGTCAAATGTGAATGAATGAATGTTTTGTGATCAAGCTCTAGTATAGAGTAATTATTGACGGGACTAGTTCCTTAAATTTGGTGGAGGATATAAAATATTTGATCGCGCTAACCGGGGAGTGTTAGTTTATTCTTTTGAACCGTTTTAACCAGATTGTAGTTAACAACTGGATATCCAGGGTCAATGTGCTTTATTGCTTGAGCTCTTTCTTTAGTATCTATATTATGTGGGCCACATTTATTTGAACGAATTATGATTAAAGTGATGATTATTTGAATGATAGCATGTATATATAAATGTAACATACTCAGGCCAATAAAGTAATACTTGTACTACTTACTGGGTGAGTTTCACTCACCCTTTTGTTTTTATGCGCAGAGAAGGATGATTTTGGATTCAAGGATTTGAATTAGCTATTGAAGCTATTTGTGACAGCCCCACCTTACCCAGAGGCGCACCAAAGGGCTCAGCGGACTGCCTGCCTAGCTCTCGCCAGGTCTCGATACGCACTCACGCAAACGTCCGAGCGTACTTAACTTAAAATAAAATAAACTAAAATAAAATGAAATAAATAAAATACACTCATTTTATTTAACATAAGATACAATTCACATCAAAAGTATACGTGTCCTAATATACATGATTTTTCACAAAAAATAGCCTAACACAGTTCGGCTATTACAATAACTGAAACTTTTATAGTAATCAAAAACTAGTTGATCCAGCTTTAATTTTCAGGTGACCTGAGTAAAGGAAAACAAATAAAATGGAATGAGCTATAATAGCCCAGTGAATGTCCAAGTCATGCAATCATATCAAGAACTCATTATTTTAGTAAATGAAATAATCGAACAATTAAATTAATAAATCAAGATATAAACAATTTAATTTAACATGTAGTCAAAGGAGGATACAGGGCTCAACTACGGAAGCAAGCTTAACCGCAGGAGTATCGAACATGATCAAGACAACAAGGATATCGAGACCGAGGTAAAAGCTCAGGTCCGAGATACTTGAAAAATTCAATCCAGAGTTACCCTCTTCGAGGAATGAAACTCATATAGGAAAGAATATCATACACCTATACCCCACAGCACCTTATATCACCCCAAACTCACCAAGTTGACTAACCGTGAAGTAACGGTGAAGTTAGCCACGGAAGTCCAAAGTCAGGCATAAAGTTCAAGCATGAGTTAGCCCTTTTCGAGACTTTACTCAGATATGAAAATTAACACACACCGAATAACACCCATCACCTTATATCTCTCCCATACTCACCCACGGAAGTCACACGCACAAATAACACGTTGAATAGTGAAAGCATGTAACACATTGCGGAATAGATGTGATAAAGTACACATCTTTCCTCAAGTAACACATGTACTCACATAGTGATTTAAATCTTAGCATAATATTTACCAAATAAAATATCACATTTCATGCATCATACACACATAAGGACACTCACCTTGAAAGCCTAAGAAAATATCTCGTGAAACGGTCGTGATGTGTTTTCGGACCCTGAAATTTAAAAGAAATAATAACATAAAAACTCAATTAAAATCCTAGTAAATTTAGTAAGAAAAGTCAAGAAAATACCCCACTTATTTCTAGGGTTTTGGTTTTAGGGTTTCTAGGGTTTAGAGTTTACTTATTCTAAGAAAGTCTAATCTATCACTAGATCATTTCTAAAAATTCCTACACTTAAATTTCCCTCAATTGAACACATTCTAAGCTTAAAATTTCACTTATCCATTTTTCTTCTTTTAATTCTACCGAAATTTCGGCAGCATTTCCCCTTAAATCGGACTAACCAAAATTTTTAAACCTGCAAGAAAATTCAACAACCCAATCCATTCAACATGTACCACAACTTCTATGTTCAATTTAAACTCAAATTCAATCAAGATTCCACTCAAATTCAAAATCCCTACTCCAAGAATCATCACCCAACTCTGCACAGGGTTGGTTTTCAGCCAACTTCGTGCCATTGCTGGGGTCAATCCACTAAGAACTAGGGAATTGTGATTACATGGTTTGAAAGTACGTTTATAGGGCTACAACTTTCATGAAGATCATCACTTAAAATTCCAACTAGAACAGGTTCAAAATCAGGCCCCAAGTTGGCTCTTCATCAAAACTGTTTACGCAGAACCGAATTTTCAGCCAACTTCGCAAGCTTTCTGCGGTTAATACACAATGAACCACCATGCAAGCTTTATACCGTTTGAAATCCCTATGAATCTAGTTTCTAAAACAACAAGAATCATTCGAATCCAAGCTATCTACACCAAGTTATGAAAGTTTTACTAAAACTGGTCCAGCATGACTGTTTTAAGTGTTCTTAAGTTCCAACTTAAATCTTCAACTAAACCACATATAAAACATAAATTTTCAAGGTTTAAAGGCCATATACTAGTCTATCTAACCACAAGAACACTTTATATAGCAAGTAATTCTCAAGTTCTAACTAATTTCTCTAAGTAGTATTAACAAGAAACTTAGTCTTAAACTTGCATAAAAACTAATTAAAACATGAAATTAATAAGATAAGTTCATGGTAAATACCTTAGATATGCTTAGAACTTTGCTTAGAAAAGATAGAAGCCCACTTCCTATGGTGGATTTGTTCCAACTTGAGAGATGAAAGTCCAAGAAGTTGGAAGCAAAAATGAGTAAATGAAAGTAAAAGCTTCAAGAAAATTGAAAGAAAATGGAGAGAAAAGGGGAAGAGAACAGCCGGCCACAATGAAGAAAAAGAAAGAAAACTAAGCTAAGTAAAAATGAAAAGAATTGGAGATAAATTGGAAAAAGTAGTGGCCAATCAAAACAAGACAAAACCAAAGTAAGTCTTGACTTTCTTAACCATGGAAGACTCCACTTGGCACTAGGTAATTAGAAGTGATTTTCATTAGTTATCCCATAATTAATCTTGCAAGATTTCCTAGGTACAACTCTTAAGGCACTAAGTACAACATGCTCATCATTTTTTTTTTCCTAATGAACATAATACAAAATGAATGGTTTTGGCATGAATTTCTAGGGTGTTACACAATTGCCTTAGAAGCTAAGGAGTAAGGCTAGTAGTAGTAATATAGTTGTTTTATTTAGCTATGGCATGTTAAGTTAGGATATGTTCTTGGAACTCTAGAATGTGTGAATTTTGGTTGTGTATTTAAAAGTTGAAGGTTTTCATTTTGAGATTTGTAATATTTGGGGATTTGTGTTATCCTTAATTTGGATAAGTGGGACTTATGTTTATATCTATATGCTATTTTGGGATAAATTATCTAGATGCTTTTATTTTTGTAGCATTGTGACTCAGCTTAGTTTAGTTACGGCGGTGCCACGTCCCAGGGCACGGGGCGTGACAATCAATGTGGAGGAAGGTTCAATCTTTCTGCTTTTATTTAGGGGGCAACAAAATTGGGCTGAAGAAATAAGATGGATGAGTAACAACTGCAAAACAAGCTCATTCTCGGACAGGCTTAGGAAACTAGTGTTAGCAGCTATTGTGTGCTATATCTGGAGAGCTCGTAACTGATGCATACACCAAAAGATGCTTTTGTCTTTTAGTAATGTTGTTCAGCAAATCAGATCATCAGTAAGAGAAGCAGCTATTTCTTGGAGAAAAGTCCCCCTTAATTACCAAAACTGGAAACTAGTAATGGAGTGGTGACTTCCTCACAAGATTTTTGACTATTAGTTTCACTTTTGTAAATTCTCTTTTGTTCATATATACCATGTAATTGGTAGAAGTAGAAACAGATTCAAACTATATAAAAAGCAGTGTATCTGCACAGTGAACTGTTGCCAGTCTTTTGTACAAGCTTCATGCAAAACCATCAATAAACATATCATCATTTTGCCCAAAAAAAAAAATATTGACGCTTAACAAGTTCATTAATTGTGCTATTGTATGATAAACAAAGGGGGGAAAAAAGAAAGAGAAGGAAAAGAGAGAATAGGAGCCGGCTAAAAGTTTAAAAATGTCGGGAATTTAAACTGGAAGCTTGAGGAGGAAAAAACTCCAGAGGGGTCAACAAGTGAAAAATAAATGGTGAGGAAGACTGCTGAAACAAACACCTTACTAGCTGCCAATTTAGACCATGGTCAAATGAAGGATAATAGAAGGAAAATTGAGAGGAAATCAGCAAGAGAAGTTGAAGGGAAGAGAGAGAGAGAAAGAAAGCTGGGAAAAACTAAAGCTAAAGCTGGGAAAAACTAAAGCTAAAGCTGGAAAATTTTGGAAGAAAAACTTGAAGTTTAGAGACCCAACTTAGAGGAATTGTCGGACTTTGCTACTAGCTTGAATAGTCACTGACACCTCAAGAAATATGGTACGAAATTCCAAGGAGGCTGAAAAGCTGCAAAGTAAACAAACCAAAGAAAGGATTTGTTGTGAAGAGATTACGTTAGGGTTTCATGGTTCTTCTTATTTTCTTGTTAGGTTTTCATGGTTCTTCTTATTTTCTTAGTAATTCATATGAATTAGTAAGTTAGTAAACAAAATAAATAGCAAGTTGGGACTTTATATTAGCTGATTTGGGAAGGAAAAATCAGCTGGAAACAAGAAATTATAGGTAGAATAGATTAAGCTTCAAGAAACTCGTATGCACAATCAGCTTTGAATAGTTTTGGAAAATTGGCCATGATTTGGTGTATAAAACTCAAAATTGATGCAGTTTATTGTGTTGGAAACTAGATTTAAAAAGCTTTCCAAAGGTATAAAATTCATGTCTTGATTTTTCATGAATTAACACCAAAATTCTAGAAAATCAACTAAAAATCTAGTTCTGTGCAACCGGAGTAAGTGATGTTCCAAATTGTATGTTAATTTTGCACATGTTATCATTCAGATATGAAGTTGAGCTCTTCATAAGCGTTTTATTGCTTAAATTGTAGTTTCTATTCCTATAAATATCATGTACATATGAATTATATCTTGAGAGATACATTGAATTGAATATTAGCACTTGAATGAATTGAAAATTTAATTCTGCACAAGTTAGGATTGGAGCTGATTTAAATTTTGGCTGAAAGTTAACAAGGTTATAGTCCAAATCATAACTCAGTATCTTCTAAAAAATTGTTGCATATTGAATATAGTTTCTAATGATATCAAATTTGTATTTTTTTTTTGATAAGTGTAGCTTGAATTATGCCTATTTGAATAGACACTGGTCATAGATCTCTAACCCATATCTGTGAACCTGAGTAAGAATATTGACCCTATGGATCACCTACTAGTCGCTACTAACTTGAGTCCCTGAACTTAAATTTGCGGATTTGCTCACAGATTCTTTGTGAATTATTCTGACTTGAATCCATGACCTTAGACGCGTGGATATTGCTCGATTATGTTTGAAAAACCCTAATTTTAGTATGTAATTTAATTAATTTTGATGCGTGTATTGACCCTTTCATACACATGAATAGGTATATTTGATAGCTAAACTCAAGAAAAAGTGGGAGGGCCTTACAAACTTTTGAACAGTACTAGTGAGTGTCCACAAACTTGTTTTACTTTCAAAGACTATTATATCACAACGTGACATGTTGATTGATATTTGAAATTGATTGTTGCCCATTGAAAAATGTGAGTGATTATTGCAACGGCTATAAAGTCTACTTTTTACCAATATTGTTATTTTTAACTACTAAATTATTGTACTTGTACATGCTATGAACCCGATTGTGCATTTTGTTGCACTGGGGAGTTTCTGGTTCCAGCCACGTGGGAGTCAGTTTTGTCAAGCCACTAGCAAGCTTGGTTGTCAACTCTGAATGCCTTGGCATCTTACTACCCACGAGCATATAAGGAGATTTCATAGTTGTACTGGATAATACTCGAGTTTACTAAACTGACGTGATATGACCATTGAAAAGGGATAATATTGGAACAGTGTATGCCATGGCAATTGATGCTGAACTTTTTCAAAATTGTTACTGGAATGATACTAAAGTGATGCTGAAGTGTTACTAAAATGCTACTGAATGAAATTGTCGCATTAGCGGTAGGAATTGGAAAGGGGAATTTAACGAAGTCCTTCGGTACTCTCCATGGATTATGTGCTTGATTGATTTTGCTACTTGATACCTATGTGCCAATTATTTGAATATCGTACTTAATTAAAGTAAATATTTCTTGAGGATTTTCCAAACTTAGTTTTGTTTTTAAAATGGAATGCACATCTCTCATTCAAATTATTTTTTTATATAGATGCTTGACTCGTGGTTAAAGGGCGAAGAGAAAAATAAATAGTTTTCTTTTTGTTACTATTTGCAATTAGATGGATGTATTTTGAGACTTGAACGGATCAAACAATATTACTATTTTTGAAGGTCCATGCAAATTCTAGTTGGTTATATTTCTTGTAAGTGATTGCTGATAATTGATACCTAAGAAGAGCTAGGTAGGCATCCATTCAGTGTTCGAGAGTGGGCTCTGGTTGGAGGTGTCACAGCTTTTGTATTCCATTATATTCAACAAAAGCATGTTGACCTGAATTCCTTTCTGACTTGAGAATATAATGCAAGATAAGAATCTTGGATTTTTGAGTCTCTTCTTTTGTTGACTCTTTTTTCTTTGCATCGCCTTGTAGACAGGACACCTTGTGTCACGCCCCGTGCCCCGGGACGTGGCACCGCCGTGCCTAGACTACGCTGAGACACAAGGCTCAAAAGATCCAAAACCATCTAAACAATTATCCCAAATAACATATAACGATAAACATTGATCCCAAATATCCAAATTAAAGATGACATTAATCCCAAATATTACAATTCTCAAAATAATAACTTTCAACTTTGAAATACACAACCAAGATTCTAACATTCTAGAATCCCAAAACATATCCTAATTTAACATGTCAAAGACTAACAAAACAACTATATTACTACTACTAGCCTTACTCCACATCTTCTAAAGCAAAGGCTCCAATAGCTAATCCAAATCCTTGAATCCAAAATCATCCTTCTCTGCGTATAAAAACAAAAGGGGTGAGTGAAAACTCACCCAATAAGTAGCACAGGTATCACTTTATTGGCCTGAGTATGTTACATTTACATATGTATTTTTATCATTCAAATGATCATTACTTTAATCACCATTCGTTCAAATAAATGTGGCCCACATAACATTTCATATAGATACTAAAGAAAGAGCTCAAGTAATAAAGCACATTGACCCTGGATATCCAGTTGTTAACTACAACCCGGTTAACGCGGTTCAAAACAATAAGCTAACACTCTCCGGTTAGCGCGGTCAAAGATTTCATATCAACATCAACATCAATTTAAGGAACTAGTCCCGTCAATAATTACTCTACACTAGAGCTCAATCACAAAACATTCATTCATTCACATTTGACCACATTTACATATTCATGGGAAATCATCAACATATACATACTCATGCCACTTTAACATATGCAAAATAAGTTAGAAAAGTTCATTGTAACAAATACATTTTCAAAAGCATAAAGGATACAAGTACTACTTACCTCGGTCCAAGCTAATCAATTAACCCAAAGATAAACGAACACCGTCTTCACCTAAAACACATAATTAAGCACTTAATCATAACCTTAATCTATCCATAAATCTTGTATAAAACCAAATCCTAAACTTATACACACAAAACAAAGCAAAACTCAACTAAAGAAGAGTGATCCGCGCCCGCGGATCACAAAGATCACCCGCGGCTCCCCACAGCGGGTCGAGCCGCGGGTGAACAGTGACGAGCCGCGGCCGCGGCTCGCCCCGCGGCCTGATCCGCGGTGCGGATCACGCCGCGAATTGGGGCAGAGACTAAGCCCCAACATCCGCGGTTCCATCTGCGGCGTGGATGGGGCCGCGGATGGCACCAGAAACGACCTGCAACACCATCTTCCAACATTCAACCCTCATAAATTACAATCCAAACACTCAATCCAACTTCAAATGGTACCATAAGCCAAGAAAACATCATATATGCACAATATACTTCACAAATCATAGTTTACCACCAAAATTATACATTAATCCCTCAACACTTTTCACTCAAATCCACCATAAATTAACCCTCCAACTCACACACACTCACTCCTACCACAAAGCACAAACTCATAGAAGCATAAGCAACCATATAATCCTCTAATTATGCACTAATTGCTTTAACTATTATCTTAAGGAAAACCCATATATAGTAAAGTAAAATGAGGAGAAGAAGAATACCTTAATTGGTAGGATGTTGGGTTGAGCTTCAAGTTTCCTCTTCTTCTAGAGAGAGAAGAGAGAGAGAGAGAGAGAGAGAGAGAGAGAGAGAGAGAGCAAGAAGGAGAAGAGAAGAGAAAGAGGAGAAAACCGTGAGAGAGAGAGAGAAGACAAAATGAAATGAAGGAAAAGAAGGCTGAAATCCCTTTTTGGGCAAAGCACAACTTTGCCAAATTACAGTTTAGACCCCTAAGGTTTTGGGTATTTCACCTTGTTAGCAAAATAAGTTTCAGCTTTGGTGAATCATTAATAGTCACTTTTTCTTATCGCATTTTTACATCAATATTTGAGACATTGACGAAGAGTGGACGGCACAACCTATTCTCGTAAATGCGTGACCTTCTCAAAAGCATGTTGTAAGATATCTTGGTATGAATAATATGGAAAAGCGCACCTGAATCACCAATCAACTAACCTTGGATCATGAGACAACTTTGCGAAACTTATCACTTGCCGTCCCAAACTCTTTCATAGCATGTAAAGGCATATCCACTAACAAATAAGGATCAATTATGAGACTATGAACCAAGTTACAGTATTCATCATTGAAAATATTTGTTATTGCACATTCTGTAGTCGCGTTTGCAGTATTAGTGAGTTTTCCCTCTAATCGGTATCAACTGGTCTTTAGAATTTGCAACATTGCAGGAATCGAAGTCATCAAGAGGGAAATATCAGAACGAAAATGACGCATTGTATTCATATGGGACTTTACTTTTTGGAGTGAAATAATAGAATAAAAAGTCATATTTACTAGAAGACTCTGAAAGTCGACCAAAAAAAGTTTCCCCAACTTCAAGTAATTCATCAATTCATCTCTGACTTGGTTTCTTTTTACGTTCCTTGTGGCTTTGTCATGTTCATGCTAGGCATGAACAACTACTTATTCACAAGAGTTACAACTACGAAATGGAATATTATGTTTTTGATCACCATTAGACAATATATCCTATTCTATCAAAGATGTCAATTGTGATACTCTTGAGTGGCTCCAATTTACTCTGCAAGACCATATTTAACTCGACGTTGAAGTAACAAACATTTATTATCAGTGATATTTGCAGCTGCATATATTGCAGGTTTTTTAAATAACTATAGGGGCCTTGTCCTTGAATTCGTCATGGATTTGATCAACATAAGAATCTTCAAAATTGATATTATTACACGAGACGGAGTCGTATCAGGAACATGGTTCAAAGTCACGGTCGCGGTCGCGGTCGCAGCGTGTATAGTTCCACCTCGGACTTGGCGTATCGGTTGCGGTCTTGGCGAGACGCATATTTTAAAATAATTTTTATTTTAAAAATTATAAATAATCATTCAAAATATAAAATATGCTAAACAAAAATAATCAAAAAAATTTGTAAAGAAAAATTTTAAAATATACTTTTTTTACCGATATAAAACATATCTTTAAGCATTTAATACCATACTATCACAAATAAAATCAAAATAGTGCATAACATAATTTTAAAAGTAACAATTATAAAAATAAATAGAAGAGTAGTTAAAATACTTAATTTTTTTAATGCATGCTCACGCTTTATAATTGTTTCGAAATTCAAAATAAAAATGTCAGGAGTTTATATTATTCAAAAAATCTTCTAAGATTTGGTTGTTAAAAAAGATATTAATTTTTTAATTTTTATTTTCTAATCTAAATTAATTTCCTATTTATTCTCTTAATTAAAATCCTAAATTTTATCTTTTTTCCCTAAGTCCCCAACACCGCCCCCCTTCTTTCTCGTCATCTCTGGCACGCCAGTGCCTTTTCCCGTCGCCTCTCTCTGGCTCCCCCTCTCCTCTCCACCCATCGCCCAACCGCCAACCACCATCCACCACCTATCTGTGTCTCTGTCCCACCACCCATCACACATCGACTCCCTGTTCTTTTGTCTCTCCCTTTCTCGGCCCCTATTAGAATTGTCCCTCCCTCTCTTCCTCTGTCTCTCCCCGCCATCAACCACTGCCTCTCTACCTCCTCCTCTCTAGCCCTCGACTATCATCTGTGGTTTTGTCTTGATGGTTTTGCTTTACTGATGATTTTGGTTTTGCTTTGGTAGTGATTTTAGATTATTATGTGTCTATTTTTTGTGATGATTTGGCTGTGGTTGTGGATCTGTGATTTAGTGAGTGTGTAGTGGTGGTTAATGGCTATATAGGGCTGTCATGGTGGTGGTTTTTGGTGGCCATCGGTGTCTTTTTGGGGTTTGGCCCGAGTTGACTCGGACAACTCGGGTATGACTCAGCCGATTTTATTCGACTCGGTAACAACTCGGTCCGAGTCAACCGATTTCCGGCGAGTTTTTCGTCTCCGAGTAGTATCGGAGCGGTCTCGGAACGGAAGCCTCCGTTCCAGTGACGACTCGGCCGAGTCATCTCCGACTCGGCCGAGTCTTTGAACCATGATCAGGAACGAAATCCCTCAGTTTATATGACGGTGAATCTTTTGAAGTGGTACACTATATGGAGAAGTTAGAGCTAGATTTGCCTTCGTAGGCCTTCCTTCAAAGATTGGTCTTCTAATAACTCTAACTCTTGGTGATGGCTCCATTTCTTGCTTTGGCTTACGATTCCTTTTTGAGTGATAAAGATTCATCCTTCGTAACCTTTATCATTGACTCCATGTAATATATCTGTTAGTTTTGTACTAAAGCCAATTAATTCTAAGATTATAATATATATTTATTGCTAAGTGATTAGGAACCTATAGGATTACACACAGTAGAACTAATTCTTGGGTTAAATAGATTTAAATAATTATATGATAATTATGAGATTAATTTGTGAGATAATTAATCGTAAGGACTTATTAATAAATAGAGGAATTATAGTAGTGGAATAATTTCCTTTTGAAGGAAATTAAAACCTACTAAATATCTTATTTGGTAAGATATCCTAATAGATAATGGTTACCTATTACCAAATTCTTGTTGGACAAGTCGTCTTAATTATTACTCTATAAATAAGTCTTAAACACCAAGACTTAACACGTGAGATTCAATACAATATAACGTTAGAAAATTAGAGAGAGAAAAAATCATTTTTCTTTTATATAATTTTTTTCACGTTCGGACGTGTCAAATGGATCTAGCATATTCGTTTGGTGTTGGTCAATCCTGATGAGGATTCCAAAAAGGTATTCGTGTGAATACTTTAGAGGCCGAACATTTGTACGGCTTGTGATTGTCATCTCGTATCTTTGATCAGGTCAGTTTATTTATTTACGTCGCCAAAAAGGTACACTTACGATTTTGTATAGACAATCAATGATCTTGGTTAGAAATTAATTTTAAATTCTACTGCGTCAAATTGTTATTGATATATTGATTTCCTAATAGTGGTATCAGAGCAATGTGTTTTGATTATCTGTACAAAATATGCTATCAGGAATTATTTACATGTATATTGATTTAATTGATAAATTTGAGAAGTTATATTTTGAAAATTTGTTTCAAAATATTATCCGAAATTTGATTAGAAATTTTGCTTATTATCTTGGACGAACTGTTGATGAAATTTTTTGTTTTCTTAAAATTTTCTAAACATTGTTCACGGACCTTGAAAGTTGTGTTTTCTTGAAAATCTTCTTGTTTGGACAAGTTTTTAAGGAAAATTTCAGTTTGGGATTTTCATGAAAATTGTTTTCTGGGAATTCTGTTACTTTAAAAAAAAAAAAAAAACAAATTTTGGGCCTTTTGACTTGCCAGGAATTGTTTCGACAAATCAATCAAACAAACTGGGCTTAGTCACCGGAAATTGTTCCTGCAATACAATCAATCGAACAAGGCAACCGGAAAAGCCAGGCAGGTCGCCTTCGGTCGCGTGTGTCGAAGAAGATCTGGTTGCAGTCGGATAGAACAACCGCCGTTCCAGCCGCCTCCAATTTTCGATGAAGTAACAAGCAACCAAAAAGGTTCTGGTCATCATGCAGCCCAATAAGATCTCTGGTGCGGTTGGTGTGAAGAAGAGATCTGAGTTGCTCATCGGCCAAATCTAGCCAGATTAGTTGTGAGCAGAGAAATTTGGTTGCCTAGCCGGCATGGCTGCACTGACCAGAATTGTTCTGGTCGCAGTAGCATTTGGCCGGAAGCTAGTTCAGCCGGATATTGGTATAGTCGTTGGATAAGAAAGGGGAAGAAGATGAAGATGGTGGTGCGTTTCTTTGGGTGAAAATCCTAAGCCTCAAACGACGTTGTTTCGATGTCCAGACAAAAAAAAAAGGGCAGGGGGCAACGCGCATGTGATGCGCTGACTTGGCCACACCAGAACCAGAAGCTAAACGGCGTCGTTTGACGCCAGGGCTTAAAAAAACAAAAGGTCAAAGAGGCGCGTTTGACTGGGCCAAAAAAGGAAAATATTTTTCCTTTTCACAATTTGACCTTCGATTTTCTTTCTACCTAGTTTTATGGCCTAATAATTTTTGTTTGATTATTTTTGACCCAAAAACTTCTCAAATAATTCAACTAAATCAATTCTAATGTGATTAGAATTAATATACATATAGATTCATGACTGAAATTTTATATTTTTTTAAATATGATTATTTGAATGTTTTATTATAAGTGATTTATATTTTATAAAATAATGAGATTTATTTTATATGCATGATATATCATATGCAATTTTTTTATATTTGATAAAATAATGTGATTTATTTTATTGCATATTGTATGTTTTATTTGATCAAATATTTATTTCATATATGATATATGTGTACGATGAGACCATAATTTATCCCTCAATAAAAAAAAAATAGATCACTTCCATAATTATAGTATAAATAATTTTTGTTTAGATAACTTGTTGAGCTAACTCATGGTTATTCTACCAGGAATATTTGTTATTATAAGATATGATTTTAGAATAATGGTTTTGATTTAAATAAAGAAATATATCATAACTATGGTTGTAATTTAAACAATTCTTGTTAGAATAACTTGTTGAGCTAACTCAAGGTTATTCTACCTAGAATATGTTTACAATGAGATATGATCTCTAAATAATAGTTTTGATTAATGAAAATATTAAATCATGAATAGTTGCCTTCCATTATTATAGTTTAAACAGTTCTTGTTCGGATAACTTGTTGAGCTAACTCAAGGTTGTTCTACCTAGAATATGTTTATACTATGAGATGTGATCTCTGAATAATGGGTCTGATTTAACAAAGGCTCATAGCTTGTTGAGCTAACTCAAGGTTATGTGTCTTTGAGGTAAGGAGTTAGGAGACATATTTGATATGTGTATCAAAAGTTGATACCTAACTATCTAGGAGTTACAAAAGTTGTAATTGGTAATTGTTACCTACCTATTGAAATTATTTTCGATTTGTTGAGCTAACTCAAGATTAAAAATAATTAAAATGGGATCCTAGCCCGCTAAGAATTTTATGAAAATTCTAGAATTAATTATGAGGGATATTGATTTCGATAAAATAGTGGGAGCAAAACCAAAATTTTTATGTCCATATATTTTCTATTTGGTTTTGTTTATTGTACAAATATGAAGTCATATTCTTTCTTTATTTTCTTGTTGTAGAATGTATAATCATGTGAACACGTAACCCATTTTATTTGACTCCATTAAATATGAAAATTTTGGACTAGTATGAAGCTTGAGAATGGTTCTCAAGTATACGAATATTAGAATGTCCTTGAGACCTTGATTCCACCTGTCTTGAGTGACAATGATAGCTAGAAAAAAAATAAAATAAAATGCATACGAGATGCATAATTAAGAATAATGATACTGCTGCTTGTATCATGCTATCATATATGATTTTTGAGCTATAAAAGTAGCTTAATATGATAGATGTTTTGTCCATGATTGTGCATCTTCCAGAGGTTGTTTGATACATAATCTAGGACTAATAGATATGAGATATCTAAAGAGTTTCTATCAAGGAATTAAGGAACACCTTATTGCTTGTCAAAGAGAAACCCAAGGCTAATCTTAAGAAGAACCAAATAGTCTTGACAAAGTATAAAGGTGTGATTAAATGGACGAGTCTATAGGCATGTGTTTCCAATAAAGAAACAACTAGTATTAGAATGGAAATTGTATGGCTTACCTCAAGATTTAGAAGTCAGGGTGAAACTTTGACTTTTAGCATGCCTATGATTGAGATAAAGTAATCTACTAATTAAGATTCTTGGGCATTAGATATTGGATTTGGATCCTATATTTACACAAATATGCAAGATCTTGAGAATAGTAGATTTTTTGCAAAGGAAAAAGTCGAACTACATTTAGGGAATGAAGCAATAGTTGTTGCATTAACCGTAGGGACTTATACACTTACTTTGCCAAATGGGCTTATTCTAGAATTAAAGGATTGCTAGTATATTCTAGTGCTTACAAAAACATAATATTTACATTTGCATTAGATGTAGATAGATTTACCATTACTCAAAAGAATAAATGTTGTTCTTTTTGTGTAATGGTGTTCTAAGTAATACTAGTTTATGAAATAATGACTGAAATACTCTAGATTTTGATAAGTCCATTCTCAACATAACGTCAAAAGACAAAACTTGATATTTTGAAGTAATTTTATCTCTGGCTTTTTAAACTTGGTCATCTAAATAAGAAACGTGTATCTAAGTTACATAAACATGCATACTTGGACTCATTCGATTATGAATTCTATGAGATATGCTAATCTTATTTACTTGTTTAAATGACCAAGACACCTTTTATTGAAAAGGTGAATATGCTAATAATCCTTTTGGACTTATACATATTGATGTTTGTAACCCAATATTGATCTATGCTGAAGGTAGTTTCTCATGCTTCATTACTTTTGTGAATGACCATTTTAGATGTGGTTATGTGTATTTTATGAAATACGAATTCGAGACCTTTGAAAAGTTTAAGGCCTTTAGGCCTGAAGTAGAGAAATAACTTGACAAAAGTATTAAGACATTGAGATGTGATTGAGGTGGAGAATACTTGAGTCACAAGTTTCAAAATGTCTAAAGGGGAGAATTGTACCCTATTGGATGTGGTATGTTCTGTGATGAGCCAATACACTTCTAATCTAGTTTTGGTAATTTGCCTTAGAAACCGTCTCCCATACACTTAATTGAGTTCCAACTAAAATTGATTCATACCACCCCATATAAGATATGGTATGGTAAGAAATTAATTCTTGGTCACATGAAATTTGAAGATGTTTTGCTTATGTGAAGTCGACACATCAAACAAGTTTGAGACTAAGTCTTATAAATGTTTGTTTGTAGGGTATTCTAAAGAAAGTTTAGGATGCTACTTCTACAATTGCCTTGAGCAAAATTATTTGTTTCAAGACATGCTATCTTTTTAGAAAAAGTGTTTATTCTTGAAAGAGGCAGTGGGAGTAAAGTAGAATTTAAAGGAATTCAAAAACAACAAACTAACAGAGATCAACAGTTGGCACTAGAGCTTATGTCACATTTTGATGAGGCGCAATGAAAGCTCACAATACACAATATCTTCATAGATTTAGTAAAGTATATCATTTTTTTTAAGAGATATAGAGTTCTCATAAATGAGAGTAATGATGTGCTAGTCAGAATTGATGACGATTCTACTTGCTATGAAGAGGCCATGTCATGTGTAAACTCTTTGAAGTGGCATAAAGTCATAAAATCCAAAATGGATTCCATGTCCGACAATAAGGTATGGACCTTGGTTGAATCACCCAAAGGGATAAAACTCATAGGTGCAAGAGGATCTTTAAAAGGAAGATTGATGTGGATAGTAATATGATTACTTACAAATCAAGGAGTTAGAATATTTGTTTAGATGAGATGATCAAAGAGTTTGATTTTCTTAAAAACGAAGACGTGTCTTGTGTATACAAGAAGGTGAGTGGGAACTAGTTTTTCTTAACACTTTATGTGCATGACATATTGTTGTTGAGAAATCATATACTTATGCTTCATATGATAAATGGTATAATTGTCCAAGAATTTTTTCATAAAAAATTTAGAAGAAACAACCTATGTATTGAAAATTAAGATCTATAGAGATAGATCTAATAGGTCGTTTGGTTTCTCTTATTTTGCGTATATAGACAAGATGCTAAAGAACTTTAACATGGAGCAATCAAAGGAAGGGTTTCTGTACGACATAGAATTACCCTTTCAAGAGATTCTAGCATTCAAAAAATCCCTAAGCTTTTGTAATGGGATCTATAAAGTATGTTATGCTATGTACGAGACCTAATATCTGCTATGCTCTATGTGTTATGAGCAAATATTAAGTTAATTTTAGTGAGTGTCATTAGATAGCTGTAAAGATTACTCTTAGGTATCTGAGAAAGGAACAAAGAGTTATTATTGATCTATGGAGTTCACACTTTAAATGTGTATGAATTTATAGATGCAAATAATTAATTCTTTAAAAAATGATAATAGATTGCAATCTGTACTCGTGTTTATGTTGAATAGTGTTGTTGATAGTTCGAAAAGTTCTAAACTAAACACTACAACAGATTCTACAACAAAGGTCAAGTGCTTTGAAGCTTTAGAAGCTAAATTGGATCTAGAAGTTCATTATTGAACTTTCGGTCTTATCTATGATCCAAACAGGTATTTTGGCTATACCATTTATTGAAGAAAATAATTGGAAAACATGATATAAAGATAGATGAGATTTCCATTGAGGATAATGTGACTAATCCATTGACTAAGCCATTATCCCAAAAGAAACATGATAGTCATGTGTATTTATTCTGTTTAGAGTACATGAATGATTGGTTTTAGTCAAAGTGGGTGATGACTTATAATTTCATAAATTATTATGTTTGGCTGTTATTTATGCAATAATAATGATATGGCATTTTATCATTTTAAAATATTATTTATGTATTTTCTGAATGATAAAGTCCTTAGAATAATATTTACTATTATTCTTAAAGCATCCCTAATCTTAGTATTAACAATATCAAGGACACTGTTAATGCAGATAGATTAGCATATATGATGATATATGGGTGGATTGTAGGAGAAACAAATTCACTGGATTGATCTGCTTAGAAATTTCCATAAGGTTAACTATTTGAGTGCCAATGGTATAATCTCTACGTGACAATAGTGTAAATGATCCTTTGACTTGAGATCATAAGAGTATCTTTAGTGTGGATTGTTGTACTTTAACTCTATTAGTCCATAATCCGTAATTGGTCATGTGTACAATAGAAGTTGGGTATAATAAGAAACACGAATTGATAGTTTATGATCAATATAGGATTCAGCACTCCTAATAGTGGGAGAGTGTATCCCTATTGTGGCCACACTTGTTGAAATATCAACTCAGAAATGTTTGCAAACCAGTCAATAATTTAGAAAAGTTCTAAATTTATTGAAAAGGGAGTTGAATTTCAAGAACAAGCAAGAATAATAATTAGTATATTAAGAGTTGGCACCTACACCTTACTCTTGTACTAATTTGAGATATAGTATGGTGAAAGGATGATAATTACATGGAATCTAGTTCATGGATAGGTGAAGTCAATCACTTGACTTTCCTAACACTTGGGTGGTCATGATGCCTAGTTAGAGGCCAATCTTGATCTATAAATATAAATTAATTAATTTTGATTAATGATAAATTAAAGTTGTTTAATTTATCCAATCTTAGAATTCCTTGTGACTAAATTGACTTTAGTCCAAGTGGGAGTTTGTTGGTTTTGTACTAAAGCCAATTAATTCTAAGATTATAATTTATACTTATTGCCAAGTGATTAGGAACCTAAAGGGTCACATACAATAGAACTAATTCTTAGGTTAAATTGAATTAAATAATTATATGATAATTATGGGATTAATTTGTGAGATAATTAATCCTAAGGACTTATTAATAAATAAGGAATTATAGTAGTAGAATAATTTCCTTTTGAATGAAATTAAAACCTACTAAATATCTTATTTGGTAAGATATCCTAATAGGTAACGGTTACCTATTACCGAATTCTTGTTGGACAAGTTGTCTTAATTATTACTCTATAAATAAGTCTTAAACACCAAGACTTGACACATGAGATTTAATGCAATATAACGTTAGAAAATTAGAGAGAGAAAAAATAGTTTTTCTTTTATATTATTTTCTTCATGTTGGGATGTGTCAAGTGGATCTAGCATATTCGCTTGATGTTGGTCAATCGTGATGAGAATCCCAAGAAGGTGTTCGTGTGGATACCTTAGAGGACGGACACTTGTGCGGCTTGTAATTGTCATCTTGTATCTTTGATCAGGTCAATTCATTTATTTATGTCGCCAAAAAGGTACGCTTTCGATTTTGTATAGAGAATCAATAATCTTGATTAGAAATCAATTTTAAATTCTGCTACGTCAAATTGTTATTGGCATATTGATTTCCTAACAATATCATCTTTAGATTTTCATAAACAAAATTACCAAATTTATCGAATTTATTTTACCAAATTACTATTTGAATCACACCCCCAATTATAGACCCCCAAAAGAATACTTTTTCAACTAATCAGCTCATACCCTTTTATCCATTGTGTACGTGTTGTTGTGTGTGATCGTATTTGTATAATGCTTCAACCTATTTTGAGACATTATTTTAAGGACACTTGTAGTCAAAAGTATTAGAAATTTCTTGGAAGATAGTGTTTGGGATAACTAATTGCTAAATTTCATGAGTTTTCAAGAACTACTTGAGTCTAACTTTTATTAATTACTTAATACTTGATTTTTTAAGATATAAATACCAAATTTTAACCCACTGCTTTTGAATTTTCTTTTAGGACGCTTATTGCATTTAGCATTTGAAAATTTGCGCATGCATTTTTAGATTTTATTGAGGAGCAAAAGGTAATTTCAGCTTTAAATGTCATTTTCATGAAATCTTGGTTTCTAAATCATTTTTCATGCTTTTAAGAATTTTTATAATTTTTGGTAATATTTGGGGCCAACTAATATATATTTAGATCTTAGAGTATCGGAAAGGCCAAAATCACTAAGACGAGAGGCAAAATGGTCATTTTGACTGTCACGTGTCTTTTTCAAGCTTTTTCAATGTCTAAATTCATTTATTGTTTAAGCCTTAAGTTAATTTTTGGGTAGCTTTTATTAGGTATATATTTAGGATTTTATAGTCTACTCAGCATTGGGATGCTTACCAAAGTGGTGGCCATTTTAGAATTTTTGAACAAAAATTTTTCTATAAACTTTCCCCAAAAATTTGAGGATTTTTTTGAGTTATTTGTTATTATTTTCAAATTCTTGTGATTTTCTTAATAGCAGCAATTTTTTTTTTTTGACATAGCCATTCTTTTAGAAATTTGATACAAATTTTTTTCCACAAACTTTTGTGCTGATTTTTTGGTTTTTCCTGAAAATTTGATGATTTTGGAAGACCATTTACTATTTCTCTGAACTTTGCAACTTTTCACCAATGGCACGCTCCCTAGAAGATTCCACCATTAATCTTTTCGGGCAAAATTTTAGCCATATTCATTTTTTGCATTAATAGGTTTTATGTGATAATTTTGTAGTTTTTAATGATCATTACATGTACATATGAAATTCATGCCAATATTTACACTCAGGTAGTATATTTCCCCAACAAATCTCGTCGTTGGACATTTTAATGAAAACCCCTTGATCATCACGTGTTAAATTGGGATTGCATTTTTTGTATTTTTTTACTATTTTTTTTACTAGACCTTTAATACAAGTCGCAGAGCAATGCTTATGCCCCTCATATGCATTAACAGAAAATTTTTAAATGGAACCGGTCTACAGTTCACTTGTTGACCTTGTGCCTAAAATAAAGCCACATAAGTATTCTTATGTCACTTTCTTATGTCATCGTGTATTATTATACTTCTTTGGCACTTTTTAAGACCACAAGATTCACAAGTGGAGTCATAAACTCGTTCCACCTAAGAATCTCCCTACATTAACAAATAATATCCCTCCGACTCTCTCTATGAGAGAGATTGACGGTAGGGGTGAAGTTTGATCCATTTTCATTTTCTCTCTAATTTAGCTAGAGTTATCTCTCCCTTTAAGTGAAGGGTTTGAAAACTATAACTAAAAGTTTTTTTTTTCCAATCCAGTATTCTCATAAACATCACAATCATCAATCCACATGAGTGAATCAATACAAGCCATTATCAAGCAATTGCGCAAGTCCAGTTTGATGAAGAAGATTCAACCATCATAGATGTCAGTGCTGAGGAAATTGGGGAAGGGGTGATTGATTGTACAAACATATGTTTTGGCAAATTCATAGCAGCAAAGGAGATTAATTTGAAAGGTTTGAGAAGTGGGCTATCAAAAGCCTAGAAGCACCAAGATATTAAAGCTTTTAGAGTGTCATCAAATGTTTTCCAATTTTTCTTCAAGTCGCAAGAGGAATTACAAGTAGTAATTAGCAAAGGTCCTTGGAACAATGATAATAACCTTCTGATACTCAAGAAATGGTACCTAGGTATCCAAATAGAAAATGAAGATTTTGATCAAGCTCACTTCTGGCTCAATGTAATGGGTCTACCAAGGGAAATGTGCACAAAGGAGGTTGCAATCAAGATAGCAAAGAATTTCAAGGAGGTCTCAGATTTGCAATTGAGAGAAAAAGACACTGGAGAATGTTTCTTTAGATTCAAAGAAATGATAAGCACCAAAAACCTTTGAGAAGAATTGTCAAACTTAGAAGAGAAGATGGCTCTGAAATTATAGCAATTATCTAGTATGAAAGACCCCGACGTTCGGTTATGATTGTGGAGTAATACGGTATGCCTCTAGAAACTATGATAAAGAACAAGACAACAGGGATAACAGATATAGCTTTTGGTTGTTCACTGATTTTATCCATTTTGAAGCTCGATAATGGAGGATGTTGATTGATCGTCGCCAGAAAGAGTAGCTGAGGAAATTGGTAAATAAGCTAATCATGAAGACCACCAAAAGCAATCTAGTCAAGGGACTCAAGATTCTGAGAAGTCAGCTGCATAGTTGACGGCTAAAGAGTTGACCATATGATGTTGGAAGGTATGACAGATATGCCTTTTTTAGAAGGCGGGAAGCAAAAAAAAGTTGGCGAAAGCAGTAATGATTGAAATAACAGAATTTGGATAGGCCCACACAACAATCAGAATGGAATAAGAAGCCCACACTAAAGTAGGCTCAAAAAGTCTTAATAAAAAGAATCAATCAGAAGCTCAATCAGAAGGAGGCCAAAAAGAGTACCCAGAGGAGAACCAAGAAGTAAGCCCAATGGACTTTTCATCAGATTGGTAACCATCATCAACTCAACCCCAAAAAATGCAAAGAAGGCCTAATGAAAATGCACAAGTAGAATTCAGAAGATGCTCCGAAAATATTCAAAAATTGGAAGAGACTCAGAAAGGAAGAATGTGATGAGCTACAACAACTGGAGGAAAGAAAAAAAACAAAGAACATTGAACACCGATGAACCATATAAGCATGAAATGGTGGTGGCTGCTGAGAAGTAACACCCTTGAAACTAATGAATATCCTATTTTGGAATTACCAGTGGCTTCGGAACCCTGAGCACTTCAAGCTTTCAGCAATCTACTAAAAGAAAAGTCCTCCGAATTGATCTTCTTAATTGAAACTAGAAAAGATAAAGGGCAATTGAGAAAATACGTTGCATGATAGAATTTGATCATGGATTCTATGTGGAGCGTAGGAGTATAGGAGGAGGGTTGGCTTTAATTTGGAAAACAACATAAAAATGGAAGTGGTGGGCTACTTATCGGGACACATAGACTCCATTACAAACCATGATTCAGAGGACAATCCATGGACATTTACAGGCGTTTATGGCAATCCTATAACTAGTCAAAGGCACCATTCTTAGCAATTATTAAAGAGATTAGCCTCATTAAACAATCTTCCATGGATATGTGGAGGAGACGTTAATGAGATTATGGATCCAAGTGAAAAAAAGGGTGGTAGTGAAAGGAACACTAGACAAATGAGCTCATTTAAACAGTCTATCAATGATTCCAGGTCAGTGATCTTGGTTTTATGGGCAACAAATACACATGGTCAAAGGAAACCAATTAAAATGCTCAAATTTTTGAAAGGCTTGACAGAGCTCTGGCTTGCCTATCATAAAGCTCCAAATTTCCAAATGTGGAATTGCACCATTTATTTGTTTCCCACTCAGTCATGTTTCACTTCTCATCTCTATAGATGGTGGCAATACATGCAATAAAAAAAGAGGAACCAGAAGTAAGTAGATTAAATTTGAAGAAATATAGATGACAAGTGAAGAATACCACTCTATAATAAAAGAGTGCTGCAATAAGAAAGACAACAATCTTATTACCAATTTTGCAGTCAATGGTGCAGAAGTGTTGAAGGAACTCAAATCCTTGGGGTTGAAAAAATTTGGAAACATCCTCAAAAGGATTAATGCAATCAAAAGTAAGCTAAAGGCGGTTCGATGTAATCCTTTGCATGACTACAGAAGAGAAATTGAGCTAAAAAGGGAACTAGACCATTTGTTGGAGCTAGAGGAAATTCGCTGGAAGCAACAAGCCAAATCAAACTGGTTCAAAATATGGGGACAGAACACCTCATATTTCCAAAAGAAGGCTAGTCAACGGAAGAAATGGAATGCAATAGAAAGACTGCAAGACCTAAATTGTGATTGGATTGAATGGGAGGAACAACTAGCACATCATATTGAGAGTTTTTTTATAAAGAACCCTTTACCTCCCATGGTGTAAATGATGAGATACTGAATGATGTTGTCAGTAGCAGAATACTTGAGGAAATGAAGGCAAACTAGGAGAAAATTTTATAGAAGAACAATTGATCGTAGCCTTAAAGCAAATGCACCTTGGAAAGCTCCAAGACCAAATGGTCTTCATGTAGGCTTCTTTCAAAGATACTGGGATCTGGTGGGTAAGGAGGTAATCACTATGGCTCTCTCTTTTTTGAATGGCAGTGATTCGATTGAAAAGACAAATCACACAAACATAGTCTTGATCACAAAAGTCAAAAGGCCTAAAAATGTGATCAAATACAGACCAATAAGTCTTTGCAATGTGAGCTATAAGATAATTGTAAAGACCTAGGCTCTAGGAATGCAAAGAGTTCTTCCATTGATCATTGATGAAGTGCAAAGTGCCTTTGTTAAAAACAGGCTTATAATGAACAATGTTTTTGTAGCATTTGAGGCGTTCTGTTGGCTTAAAAACAATAGGGATCCTTTTGACCAGTTTTTTGGACTAAAACTAGATATTAACAAGGCGTTTGATAGGGTGGAATGGAATTTCCTACAACACATGCTACATAATATTGGGTTCCCATAGAATTTTTACAACAATGTTATGGAGTGTGTTAAGATTTCCTTCTCAATTTTGATCAATAGAATTCCCACAAAGCCATTTAAACCTACACAGGGCATAAGGCAAGAGGATCCTCTATCCCCTTACCTCTTCATTCTTTTCTCAGAAGCATTAACATCATTGATTCAAAGGGTTGAAAGATAAGGCCTCTGGAATGGAATTCTTGGATAATTACAATTTAGCCCCTTGTTTTGTATTATTTGCAATTTGGCCCCAAGGTTTTGTTGTTTGCAATTAGGCTCCTTGGACTTCAAATATTTGCAATTAGGCCCTAACATTTGTCTTATTTGAAAAGCATCCCGTATGAATTTTGAATATATATATGGTTTAATCCATAAATTTTACATTTTCATCCTTAAGTCCGCAACTTTGTCTTATTTGTAATTTAGACACCCAGATTTTTCAATATTTGCATTTAGGTAATGGATTCTGTGTTATTTATACAGAAACGGGTGACTAGATATGTGACAATTAAATTTTCCTTATTTTAAGGTGACTTAGGAAATGGTTTTAGACTAAAATCAAAATTGTCTATTTTTATACTGGAAGGTTGAATTCTTAAGGTAACACATAATATATCCAAGGCTTGCAATTTAGACTATTAAAAGGATTCTGGAACCAAGAATTTTATTTTTATGTAAAAAGGCAAAAGAATGCATTTTTAGGGTCTTTTTTTCCTTCATTAATAAGCACACATTAAACAAAATGAACTACCTAAAATTTCCTAATTTCTACATGACATGACAAGATACTGCATGAAGTATAGTAATATTTTTTATAAAAAATGAAAATAATACATGGACCAAAAAGTTTAAAGTTCAGACAAAACTTATATGAAAAAGTCTTAAAGAAATAAGACATGAATGATGGATTGGTCACACGGCATGGACTAAATGCCACACATTCTCTATCAAATAGCATTGGGTTAGTTTTAGAGAAATGACGACTAATCCTTGCACTAGCATTAGATTGGTGCGGACACACCAAAGGCTAAAATTAATTTTAGCTAGAACATGAAAACTAAAGACATAGCACATAAATACAAAATGCATAAACATACTAGTGCATAATACATAGGCATCCTAGTGAAAGCAGTTAATATATAACATACTAGTACATAATACATAGGCATCCTAGTGAAAGCAATTAACATTTAATAAGTAACACATATTTCCTATCTATTACAAAACTCACTATGTCCTCCCGTTTCCAAGAAAGGCTCAGAAAACCAGGCACTATAGAAAATTAGATAAAAATAAAAAAATATTAAAAAATGAACAAACATATTACGGATGCATCATACTGAGAAAAATAGTAAAACATTAGGAAAAAAATAAGAGTCTAGGGGTCTAATTGCAAAAAAACACAAAACACGATGCTTAATTGCTAATAACACAAAACTAGTGCTTAAATTCAAATATCAAAAAGTACAGGGGCCTAAATTGCAAGGAACATGAAATCCATGGTAAAAAATTTAAACAAAAAATCCATTGTCAAAATGCTAATACTGAAAAATCTAGTAGTATAAATTACAAATAAGACAAAGTTTAGGAATTTAAGTGCAAAAACATAAAATCTAGGGACTAACATGTAGATATTTAAAATTGAGGAGGGGTAGCAAATAAGACAACTCCTGGGGCCTAATTACAAACAAATGACTTAGGGGCTGAATTACAAAATAATACGAAACCTTAAGTGCAAAAACATAAAATCTAGGGACTAACATGTAGATATTTAAAATTGAGGAGGGGTAGCAAATAAGACAACTCCTGGGGCCTAATTACAAACAAATGACTTAGGGGCTGAATTACAAAATAATACGAAACCCATGGGTTTAATTGTAATTATCCAATATTGAAGTAAAAACACAAATAAAGAAAAGTACGAGGCCAAATTAAAAAAAAACATAAAATCTAATGGCTAAATTGTAATTATCCAATGTTCGGGGAAAAAACACAGACAATGGAAAGTACGGAGTCAAAATAATCTAAAAACAAAAACCTAGGGACTACATTAGAAATATCTAAAATTCATAGGCAAAACACAAATGAAGATAAATATGGAATCAAATTTAATGATATAAAAATGTATGTTAAGGGGAAATACAATACTAATAATTGTATGAGAGGTAAATTTTACAAATTAACTTATCACCTTAATTCATGGGTAGGGCTATCAACAGTCTAGGTCTAGACCTGGACGTCGACTCGTTGATTTTTTCCTAATCCAGGTAGGGATAAAATTTTGTTTACCTAGACTCGGACCCGAACCCATTTTTCCCTAATAAAAAATGGGTCAAATCTGAAATATTGTATTTTGACATGGATTTGACATGGACTCGACTTGACCCGGACCTCGTTTATATACATAATAATTATAAAATATATATACATATTTCATACTTTCAATACCTAGTACCCAATAAATAATAATTGTAATATATATACACACGTAATTTACACTTCCAATACTCAATGCCTAATAAATGATAATTATAAAAAATATATAAATATTTTACACTTTCAAGACCCGGACTGGACTTGACACATCTCTGGACCCGATCGGACCTGGATTAGAGAAACTAAATGCAAGACTCAATAGGCAATGAGTTCGAGTTCGGAACAATATAACTCAAACAGGTCTAGGTCCAGAACATTCAATTTCAGACCAGACCGGACCTATTGATACCCGTATTTGTGGGCCACCATTATTGCCAGAGTAGTTTAATTTTTTGCCTAAGAAAATTTGTTCTATAGGGCATAAATGTCCCCAAGGGTTAAAGAATTGCAATTAAGATAACTTTTTATGGGTTTTATTGGTTCAATTTTTTTGTTGACTAGGGAACACGTAACCACTACCCTAGGATGTGCACCCTGCAAACTACACGAAGAGATAAGCCACACTAGACAAGCCCTATGTGATAGACTCATGTCTCAGGAGAGGTTCGAACCCGGGGTAGCAATATGGAATTGCACGAACTCTACCACCTAGGCCAACTCATGGGACTTATTGGTTCAATTTTATCTCATGCTCTCACCCCTGTCTTTCTCCCTACCTTTCACAAACAGCTACATATCTTCCACCTTTGGAATTATATCCCCCTCTACTTTATCTTATTATTTGTATACTCAGTGAAACTCCTTTTTGTCCTCTTTGCCACATATCATTAATTATTTTATCATATTCAAGTAAGAAAACTTTATAAGACTCTTTTTATTTTAATTAATATTGTACAATCCAATCTTGTTATACGTAGAAAACTTTTTGTTTCTATATGATAATTCTTCAAAGCATTCAGTAAAAATTTGAAATTCTTAATCTGGGACTAGGCAAAATAAGAAGGCTGAGTTTGGAACCCAAAATCCATAAAACTTGGCAACAAGGCTGAGTTTGGAACCCAAAATCCTTAAAACATAGAGTTGCCAAGGAATGGTGTTGACGATGTAGATGGTGATGGTCAAGGCAAATTTGAAGTTAGCCTTTTACTCTTGGAATTGGGTGTTTTCAACAGCCTCATTTGAAGCTTTGTCATTGCTAAATATTCCTAGCCAAACTTGTTAATCACAAATTTTTGCTCTCACTCCTATATTTCTTAGAAAACTAAAAATTCTATGTGCATATATATTCACCTGTTGGGCATCATGATTTGTACTCTTCTCTCCCACTGTCAGGACAAGAGATACAAAAGTTAGTTATAGCTAGTTGAAGTTAGTTACTATTATACAGCCCAAAATGACAAAGGGATGGGCAGACTTGTGTAACCAAAAATTCTCTCTTTCCCAAAATTCTATGCAATTCAGTTTCTTTCCTTCTACTCTTTATTCTCTCTAATTCTCAACTCTTGCTGACTCTTTTCCCCACTTCTCCTATTCTTTTAGCTATCATTAATTACCTTAGTTAATTGTTTCCAACTTATAGGTCATTTTCACACCCAGGCCTGACAATTTGGTATTGAGCCTATAATCCTCGGCCATTTCAATTAGTATCATGGCAGAAAGTATTAGATTAAAGACAATGGAGGAATAGATCAAGAAACACAAAGCCAAGACACAACAAGCAATGGATTGAATTCAAAAATTTCAACAACAAATGAGGGAGGAATTGGATTGTAGCAATAAAATGGTGAAGAGTTTAATTAGTAATTCAGATCAGAAATTTACTTCGTTGTTGAAGATAATGACTAATGAGAAAAATGCAACTAAAGAGATGAATCACCTTGGAAATCCTTCTCTGTTGCCTAACCCTTCAAGCTTTCATAAAATGCAAATAGAAGAGGGCAATGTGATAGGAAACAAAGAGAAAAACAACTAAGCCTCTCCTTCCCAACCCCCCCAGGATAGAAATTTTTGTTTTTAATGGTGAAAATCCAAGGGAATGGCTAAGAAATGTCATAATTTTTTTGTGAATTACCAAGTTGGAAAGTGACACAAGATTGAAATAGCAGAAATGTACTTAGAGAGGAGGGTGGACACTTGGTTTTAGGGGATTAAATTGGAAAAACCAAGAATCAACTGGAAGAATTTTGTGAACTTCTTCGTAAGAGATTTGGAGGTAAACATTTTCAAGATGTTGTGAAAGAATTCTATAAACTCCAACAGACTGGTAATGTAGAACAGTATCAAGAAAAATTTGAAGAACTTAAGTCCTTAATGTTGATTAAGAACCCTGTATTGAATGAGACTTATTTCATTTCGAGTTTCATAAGTAGCTTGAAAGATGTAATCAAACCCATGGTTAAAATGTTAGAACTTACATCTTTAACCAAAGCTTCTGAGATTGTCCAGTCGCAAGAACAAGCTTGCAAGATACATCAGCAACAATCAAGAAAAGGAGGAAAACAGATTGTGGATAATAAATTTGCCAAACACCCTAGTCAGACAGGTAATAATCAATATGAAATGCCACTGGTACCAAATAGAAACTAGAATGCAAACCAATAGGAGATTAAGTTATCTCCTCAAGAAATTCAATTTAAAAGGAGTCATGGATTGTGTTTTAACATAGAGAAAAGTACAGGGTAAGCCACCAGTGCAAAATGAGATAACTGAACCTGATAATGGGAAGAGAATGAGGACTCATTATTTGAGGATGTAGTAGGGGAGCAAGAAGAGCAAATAGATAATTCAGGACAGGTGATAGATGTTTGTTTGAATACATTGTCTAGATTTCTTAAAAGAAAGACGATCATTTTACAAGGAAAATGGGGAAGGTGCACAATCAAGATTCTAGTTGATACTATAGTTATGTTAATCACAAGATAGCCAACAGACTTAATTTGCTATATTGTATGCCAGAGCCCTTCATTGTAATTATGACAGATGGTAGTGGAGTAACCAACCATGCAATATGCGTCTTATGGACTATCCAAGATTATCAATTCTCCCATGATTTAAAGGTGATGGAGCTAGGATAGTGGGGTATTATATTGGAGGTAGACTAGATGTTTCAATTCAGTCATATTGTTTTTTATTTTTATCAGCTAAACATCACTCTATACAACAATGGGGATTTTAGGAGTCACAAAGACAGATAGATAGCCCAATTATATGCCTGGTGAGAGGGAAAGATCTGAGGGAATTTATCTGAAGCAAAAGTAGATGTGTGACAGCCCTCAATGTCAACCAAGAATAAGTAAAAACTACTACATTACCTAAAGAGGTCATTGAGTTGATAAACTTGTTTCCACAAGTATTTGAAACTCCAAAATGTCTTTCACCAGAAAGAACCTTGGATCATCACATACATCTAAAACCCAATGCTCAACCATTCAAATTAAACCTTATAGATTTCCTCATTCTCATAAGAATGAGATTGAACAACAAGTTGTAGATATGCTACAAGTTAGACTGATTCAACATAGTTGCAGCTTTTTTGCATCACCTGTGCTACAAGTGAAAAAGAATGATGGTTCTTGGCATTCCTGTGTGAACTACAGACAATTGAATTAGCTTACAATCAAGGATAAGTACCCCATCCTAACGTAGATGGGTTACTAGATCACTTGCATGCAACTAAGTTGTTTAGCAAAGTGGATCTCAGGTCTAGTTGCCAACAGATCAGAGTTAAGCCAAAAGACATTCATAAAACAGTTTTCCAGACTTATTAGGGGCATTATGAATTCTTGGTGATGCCATTTGGGACCAATGCCCCTGCAACTTTCTAGAGTTTGATGAATCAAGTGTTTAAACCCTTCTTAAGGAAGTTTGTATTGGTGTTTTTTTATGACATTTTAGTCTACAGTGCTGATTTAAATGACCATTTAAAACACTTAGAGGCAATCTTGAAGTACTTCAAGAAAATCAGTTGTATGCTAAGAAGACCAAATGTTCTTTTGCTAAAAAAGAAATAGAATATTTGGGGCATGTAATTTCTACAGGAGGAGTAAGTATGGACCCTTAAACGACAGCTTGTATTAGATTATGGCCTGAACCCAAAATTGTAAAAGAAATTAGAAGCTGTTTGGGATTAACAAGATATTACAGAAAGTTCATAAAGGGGTATTGGATGATTTGTAGACCACTAAATGAATTACTAAAGAAGGATAGCTTTGGGTGGAACTCTCAAACCCAGACAGCCTTTGCTCAGCTCAAAATACCCATTACTTCAGGTCCAGTATTGAGGCTACCTAATTTTTTACTGCCTTTTATGACAGAGACAGATGCTAATGGGCAAGTCATTAGGGCTGTACTTATGCAGGAAGGGCACTCCATTGCATTCATCAACAAATCATTACTTATAAGGCATAAAGGGTTTTCTACGCATGAGAAGGAACTTATGGCTATAGTCATGGCTGTGATGAAGTGGAGGCATTACTTAATTGGCCACCACTTCATTATCAAGACCGATAATCAATCTTTAAAATTTGTGCTACAATAAAGGCTCACTACAAGTCTACAGCATAAATGGCTTACCAAACTACTAGGCCTAAACTATGAAATCTAGCACAAAAAGGGAGCAAAAAACAAAGTTGCTGATGCTTTTTCTAGAAGAGGAGTGGAATCAATAGGAGCAGACTCAACTGTAGGAATCCTAATGGCCATGACCAGTGCACAGCCAAAGTGGATGGAAGAGCTTTAGAAAAGCTATGAAGAAGATATTGAGTGTCATGAAATCATATCTCAACTGCTCTTGGATGAACCAATAGACCCAGAGCTTAAGCTAGAAGGATTACTCAAACATCAGGACAAGTCGTATGTAGGCAAAGCTGGAGGGATCAGAGAAAAATTAATCGAGGCTCTGCATTCATCAGTTGTTGGGCAGAATGCATGCTCCATAGAGTTAACTCCCTCTTTTACTAGCCTAAAATAAAGCAAGATGTGATAAAAATTGTTAAGGAATGTGACAACTGTCAAAGAAACAAAGGGGAACATGTATCCTATGCGGGACTATTGCAACCCTTACCAGTTTTCTCTCAAGTATGGTCCCATATTACTATGGATTTTGTTAAGAAACTATCACCTTCCAACAATTTTGATACTGTATTAGTAACAGTGGACAATTTCACAAAATTTGGCCATTTCATAATACTCAAATATCCTTTCTCAACTACAGAAATAGCTCAGATATTCATAGACAATGTTTACAAACTACATGGAAAGCCAGAATAAGGTGTTTACCAGCCTATTCTGGAAAGCATTGTTTAAACTAGCAGGGACTTAACTTCCGTATAATTCAGCCTATCACTCTCAAATAGATGAGCAAACAGAAAGGCTAAACCAATGCTTGGAGACATTCCCCAGATGCAGACTTATGAACACTGGCGAGGTGTAGATTAGGTATAGCAAATACAACAAATACACACAAATTAAGTAATACAAACCTAAACTCTCAACTATACTGCAAGTGCATGAGTCTAATGTAGTACTTTGAGTATTAAGTATCAAATCCCATGAGAAATCAAATATGTGCAACCACTAAGGCTTTATGACTAACTGTTATTATATAAACATAGATAAATCAAGAGTGATATAGGGTCCCTTCAATAAAATAGGCAAATGATGAACTTTTGTACAATTCAATACAAAGAATCCTAAAATATAGAATCCACTAATGAATCATGCATGAATAACTTGCTAAGTTTTACCTTGCTTTATTAGAATCCAATTCCATAAGTATCATAACTAGATCTCTCTATGAAATGACAAGATTCTAACTATTTTCATAGTGAAACCTTATGAAAACATGAATTGTATTGATTCATTTAAGCATCCATTATTCTCATATGAATAACTTAAGCACTACTTGTTCATTTTCGATTGATACAAGTATTTCTCAATATCAAGTAGCAACTAAATGACTTGTTTAATTTGTCCATGCAAAAACAAGTGTTAAAACTTGAACAAGTAAACAAACAAATGTAAGCTTAATAAGTTTTGAGACTTTAAGTCATGCTTTTGGATTCATTAGCTTCATTTATATTTTAGATGAAATCTTTAGTGAATCATGACTGGTGAAACACTTAAGAGTTCTACATCAAAACAAGAATTCATGACGACAAATGAAAGTAAAAGAGATAGAGTTTAGGAATTACTCAACCAAATTGGAATAAGCTTATCTTCTTATTCACCTTCAAAAGTTGCACTACAAAAAGCTCTTTTATAATGTTCCTCACTATTCTATTAAAGGATGAAGATAATTTAGCTAATTTTTTTCTAAGTTTAGTACAAAACAGCCACTAACTACTAATAATTTTTGGATTACAAAAGTATTACAAATGACTTCTATTTATAGACAAATATTCTTCAAGTCATTTTCCAACTTGCCAATGCATTTAATACATGGAAATGATGAAAATTTGCATGGAATTCCAAATTTGTACAAAAGTTTTCATTTATATTTTCAATGAAATCTCCAACTTGCAAAACTTTATTTTCATCTAAAAAAGTTTGCAAAAACAATTGGAAGAAAATGTAAGTTGAAGCCCTAGAAAGTTGCTGCTGACGTCAACCCGCGGGTGACAACCCGCAGATCACTCCCTAGTGGTCCCACTTGATTTTTCTGATTTTGTTGAGTTGGAGTCCATATGTATAGGCATTTTCACATATTTTCATGCATTTTGATAGAGAATTAGATTTTTCAATTGTTTTTGTACAATTATTTTTTTAAGTTGTTCAACCAAACTTAGCCTTTCTGAATCACTTTTGAATTTAATTTTCCTTGACTCCAATTGATTTAAAATGAGTTTAAGCAAGATGAACCTATAATATACATAAGAATTATGCATTAAATTGCTCAAAATATAAATTTTGCCTCAAAATTTTAATTTCTAAATAAAAATCGTAATTCCATAAAAAGTTAAAAAATGAGTCATTCACAATCAAAATTACTATAATACTACTAAAATTATACCTAAAATACATAATAAAATATATACTAATATTGGTAAATTTATTACTTATCAAACTACTTCACACTTGAATCATTGCTAGTCTTCAAGCAATTAGCAAATCAAGAGATCAAAACATGATTCTAGTATTGAAATAACAAATGCCACAATGTTGAACGTAGTTCTATCAATCAAAGTAAATAGTCATTATGCAATTTCTTGTAATGTTTCTAATACTCATCATACCAAGTAAAAGGGAAGTAACTATTTCAAGATTAAAGCTTATTCAACCAAACTCCTTTGCCTTACAAAATTTTGCATATCAAGTATTCAATATGGACAATCATATACAATTTAATTACACACAATAGAGACATGTTGAACTTTATAATTTGCAAGTGTCTTTTGATGTGAAGGTTGACATTTGTAGATGTAAGGTCCCGGTTACCTAACACTTCGATCATTTTTACTATAATTCAACCCTTAGTTTGAGAAGTGAAATTTTCTTTTGATGAAAGGATCAGCATTTTGTAATGAAGACCCCTTACTTTCAATCAAATTTGCTATGCATACTCTTAATTCAATTGCCGTTTGATGCAAAAATCGACATCTTGTAATTAAGATTCCCGGTTACTAAGAAATTTGAATCATTGGAGTAGAAATAAGTAAATATTTATCAATTTTGCTCATACTATACTTGTCCCTTAATTCAAATGATGCATAAGTTTACTTTTTATCCATATCTACCACTTAATAATGTAAAATTAAGTAAAGAAAAAAAATTTTAAAATCAAAGATGCCAAATCAAGACATAATTACAACCATTTTACAAGATATATTTTCTTAAAAACAAAACTCCTAATTATATAATATCTATTTCTTCATATATTTGCAAACACGCATTTAATCAAATTTGCATAAATTACTTCAAAAAGTAAAGGAATTCAACAAGTTTATGGCATGAAAGAATGTTAAAGAAGTAAATTTTCAAAAATTTTGGCCTTATTTTACAAAGACAATATCTTGACACAATTATTTAAAACCCAACCAAGTATAATACTTTATCTTTCCCCCACACTTAAAACATCACATTGTCCTCAATGTGTAAAGAAAAAGTGAGGAAAGAAAGATGAAACAAGAAAACACTCCCCTTGCTTGGTTTGAAAGTCCAAAGCTTGATATTGTTTGTGGTCCTTGAAGTCCATTGGCCTTTGTCAAGTCTCTTGTTGTAATGCTTCACCAATTTTTCATTTTGTCCAATCTTGCTCATTAACCTTGTTTGCAAAGTTCATGTTAGTGTATGCCCTAAAACCAAGATGGTTTAAAGTGTTTTATATGTTATATTTATCCATGTGGTATTTTTCTTTATCATCTATACTTGTATTTCCATGTTACTTGTTTGATTGATAAAGTCCTTAGAATATTTACTGTGTATTAGAGATTGTAAGGGTTACAATTATGAGACTACTAATACATAAAGTCATATTCTTAAATATCCCTAGTCATAGTATTAATGAGATTGGACATCATTAATACGGATAGACTAGCACATACTTTGCCTCTACTTATGGTAAGTAGTAGTTGATCTCATTGACTATGGTGTACGTGACACTTAAGCTAGTATGTGGATGCTTGTTTGAGAACAAGTTCATTGGATTGATCCGCCAAGAGTTTCAACTATAGTGCCAATAGTTGAACTCTTAATGGCAATGGTGTAAGTGATCCTTTGACTTGAGATTACCATAGTATCTTGAGTGTGAATTGCTATACTTTGACTCTATTCCTCGGTGCCCGTAAAAGGGTAGCTCATAGGTTAGAGATTGGGTATAGTTTGAAGCATGGAAAGATAGTGAGTAATCAATATAGGATTTACCACTCCTTAATAGGAGAGTATATCCCTTAATGGCCACTTGTTGGAAATATTAACTCATAAATCTTCTACAGAAGTGATAGTATAACTTGGAAGTAGTTTCAAGGTTATACATCATGGAGAGTTATATTTCTGGAACAAGAAAATATAAATTAGTCATTTAAAAGTATGCACTATACTTTTAGACTAATTGGGATATAGTGTGGTGAAAGGATATTAATTACACGGTAACATTGTCATTGAAGGGTATGGTCTACCATATGACTTTCCTATTCACTTGGGTGGTCATGATGCATTGCTAGACGCCACTCATGATCTATAAGTATGAATTGATTAATTAGTGAATTAATGATAAATTAAAAGTGTTTAATTTATCTAGCTCAATTAATGAGTTATAATTTATACTTATTACCAACGTGAATGGAACCTAATGGGTCACACACATAAAGAACAAAATTCTTTGGGTTAAAATGTAATTAAGATAAGTATGAGATACTTATGGGGTTAATTTATGAGATAAATTAACTTAAAGGACTTATTTATAAATATTCTAAGTCTTGCAGGAAATTAGTTTCCTAAAAGAAATAAAGTAACTAATTGGTTTCCTTATGGAATAGATTTCCTAAAGGAGAAGGATTAGCTTAAAGTAAGTTGCCTAAACCTTCTTGGTTTCTAATTAGCTTTATTTCCTAAGAGACTAGAATACTTCCTCTATAAATAGGTTCATGCTTTGACTCTTGAATTATTATTGCTACACAAAAAGAAAACTAGTGAGAGAAAATAGAAGAAAGAAAAGGCACGCCTCTCTCTCTCTCTCTAGGCATCTCTCTCTCTCTCTCCTAAGGGTTAGGTTTTTCTTCTTCTTGTGTTCTTAATAATTCAAGGGAGCTAGCACTCAAAAGTCAAAGCAAGCAAGCCTACAAGGTTCCCAAAGAAGTTGTTCGTGTGGATATCGTTAGAGGCTCTACGCTTGGAGGGCTTTTCGTGGTAGATCAAACATCTTCGTCGAAGGATCTTTGCCTAGAAGCATAGAAATCTTCTGTGCTTAAGGTAATCTTCATGCAAACCCCCTTGTTAATCATATAGATATGTCAAAGAGATCCTTGGTTAAGGTAATAAATTTTTATTTTTCCGCTGCGTTACCTATGCTATTACCTTACAGTTCAAAGATACTAGAATGCTATATTAGATAATGAATAGATAGCTAATGAAATACAAAATCGTCATAGCTTACTTGAAACTCATGATTTTTCTCATACTCAGTGGCTCTATGGGTGGAAATTTGAAAATCAAGTGATATAAGCAAATGTATCATACATAAATGAAGTATAAGACAAAAGAAACTTGTCACATTTACTCCATGTCAAAAGTCAACCATCTCATGCCATTAAGTCAAAAATATAAAGGAAAATAGAACATTAAAAATGTTAGATTAAAACCTGTTAAAGTGTTAATTTAAATGTTGAAACTATGCACACAAATTATGCAAAAGAAGTTGCAAAAGAACCATATGGAAAGCATTGAAAATGTACATGAAAAACATATTTTGCATGTGATCCACGGATAGGGTACCCGTGGTTCACTAGCGTGGCTGCAGATTACTGTGCATGCGATTTTACAAAATTCTCTAAACCTAATCAGCTGGTGCGATCTGCAGGTGATGACTCGCGGATCTAACCTGCAGATTACTTCTTGCAACAGGCAGTGAATTTTCAAGTTTTACAGGTGACTGTTCTAACGGTTTATCTCATTTTTTGCAGCAACTTCAAACTTAAATTTAACATGCTTCTGAATAACTCAACACTTGGAACAAGTTCAAATTTTGAAAACACATATGTACACACACAAAATCCTCAAAAATTGCATCCAAATCACAATTTTTTGTATGGATTTAGCATGATTCTTCAAAATTGCATATATTGCAAAATTTGAATACAACTTTCAAGCTAACTATGCACACATCTTTCATTAAGCATATTAAGCTTATAACTAAGGTCAAACATCATATAATATCAATAAATTATCAAATGACCTTTTTGACCAAAAAGTTCCTCCGCCATGAATAGCAATCTCTAATGATTATAACTTCAAAAACTCCTAACAAACCATACATAATACATGTTGAACATACTTCTAAGTATGGAATGCATTCAAAAAGGGATATAGACAACAACTCATGACTTTGAAACTTCATTAATCAATCTTGCACCTTTTGTTCCTAATTTGAAAAACCTACAAAACAAACAAAACAAACACATTTTAAGTTACATAATACATATTAAAACAAACTGCAACTCTACAAAAAATAGTAAAAACATTGGGTTGTCTCCCAACAAGCGCTTTATTTTTAGTCTAGAGATAGACTTTGTAAATGTATGCTTCATTCTTTAGGACCATAACCTAAAGAATCCTCCACTCGTATGGGTATAGATATGTCAATGAAGTGTAACTGGCCCTTTCTTCTTAACTTCATTCTTCTTGTGTTTCCAACACCTAAAAATGAAAAATTTGATACTTCGTCATCCAAATCATCTATGCAATACATATCAAATGTAAAAGATGGATGTTTCATCATATCATTCAATTCAAAAGCTATTTCTTCATCTCCTACTTTCAATTTTAATGTGACATTTTTCACATTAATAATTGCATTGACGGTAGCAAGAAAAGGTCTTCCGAGTATAATAGGCATGTTAACATTATCCTCCATATCTTAAAAAACAAAATCAACCAAAATGATGAATTTGTCCACTTTCATGAGAACATTTTCAAAGGTACTAAGTAGATGCCTAACAGACCTATCGGCTAGTTGCAAAGTGATGTTTGCGCTTTGAACAGTCTTAAAACTTAGTTTTCTAGCTATTGACAAAGGGAGTAGAGATACACTAGCACCTAAATCACACAATGCATTAGAAAAATTCACATCACCAATAGTGCATGGAATAGAAATACTTAGTTTTGGTGGAAGCTTGTTTTGGATCCTTGCACTACATTCCTCCGTGAGTGCTATAGTCTCAAAGTCATTAAGACTTTTCCTTCTTGTCAAAAGATCCTTTAAAAACTTCTTGTACTTGTGAACCTGCAAAAATGCATATACGAAAGGAATATTAACATGTAATTGCTTGAGCATTTGTGCAATCTTTTCCAATTCTCTCTCTTGCTTTTCATTTTTAAGCCTTTGTGGAAATGGGATTTGTGTGGGAAGAGGAATAGTTTATGATGTCATATTTTCAACACCAACTTCATTATCACTCACTATTTATTTTTCTTTTTCTTCTTTTTAATCTTTCTCACTTCTACATTCTTCAATAATTGGTTCATTAAGCACTCTACCACTCCTCAATGCAATAGGTTGGATTTGTTCTTTAGGATTGATTTCGGTTTACTTAATAACTCCCCTTGTTTCCTAAGATTCATTTGTTCGGGTATTTGAACAATTTGATTCTCTAAAGATCTAGCCATCCTTTGTATTCTTGTTTCAAATTGTTCCATTCTTTCCAACATTTTTTCATGTGCCATCCCAAGCTGGTTTATTTTGTGAAAATCTAGGTTGAGTTATCATTTTTGGCTTCGTCCATCCAAGATGGGGATAGTTTCTCCACCCGGGGTTGTATGTGTTCAAAAAAAGATTGTTAGAAGATGAAGGTTTGTAGTTGTTTACATATTGGACTTGTGCACATATAGATAGATCATGAGAATCTCCACACAAATGACAATATGCAACACTAGATAATGAACCTTGATTACTTGAGACATGTCTATTGAAAATATTTATCATATTTTGCATTTGAGCACATGACATATCCATCGTATCAATTTCGTATATAGCTTGAGGTCTTCTATTAATATCTCTTTCATTTGCCCATTGGTAGTGATTTGTTGCCATTCCTTCTATCAAGTCTTGGGCTTACTCTGCAGACTTTGCCATGGGAACTCCCCTTGTAGCTGCATCAATATTGATTTTTGTTGGATAATTAAGTCCATTATAGAATGTTTGTACGATTAACCAATTAGGGAGTCCATGGTGTGGACTTTTTCTTATTAGGTCCTTAAATCTCTCCTAAGCTTCATAGAGAGATTCTTCTCTGCGTTGGTTAAAGCTAGTTTTGCCTATACGAAGTCTTGCAGTTCTTCCCAATGGAAAATATTTATTTAAAAATGCCTTGGAAAGGTCCATCCAAATTGCAAAGGTATTTAATGAAAATGATTGAAGCCATTTCTTGGCTTTGTCTCTCAAGGAGAATGGAAATAGTTTAAACCTTATGGCATTTTCAGAAATGCCATTTAATTTAATTGTCACAAATTTTCATGAAACTTGTCAAGTCAGTATGTGGATCTTCATGAACAATACTACCAAATTGATTTTGTTAAACCATTTGGATTAGTTTGGGCTTAAGTTCAAAGTTATTAGCATTTACTGTTGGTCTTGTTATACTTGTGTAAAAACCGGTTGGATCCAGCATTTCAAAATTGCTTAAAGAACGAGTTTGAGAGTTAGGATTTTGAGTTATCTCTTCCATGGCTACCTCTTGGTGTGGTTATGGTTGATGTGCACTTGAAGTTTCACCAATCTCCTCCACCTTAGTTGGTTCTTCTTGCCTTTGTCCCCGGATCAAATGGAAGCACCACTCTTAAGCTCCTATGCATACACCTACAAAACAAAAGAAGATAGTTATTTACAAATAAATACAAATTTTAGATTAATAATAACGTTAGCTTTAGCTCAAATATTGCCTTGATTCCCCAATAACGACACAAAAAATTTGACGTGGTGTAGATTAAATATAACAAATATGACAAATACACACAAATCAAGTAATAAGAACCTAATCTTCCAACTATAACACAAGTGCATGGGTCTATTGTAACACAAGATTGAGAAATTGAGAAAGTTATGCAACTACTAAGGCTTTATGACTAACTTTTACTATCTAAACATAGCCAAATCAAGAGTGATATGGGGTCCCTTCAATTGGATAGGTAAATAGTTAAGAACTTTCGTAGAATTCAATGCAAAGAATCCTAGAATATAGAATCTATTAATGAATCATACATGAATGACTTGCTAAGTTTTACCTTGCTTTATTTGAAATCTAATTCCATAAGTGTCACAACTAGATCTCTATATGAAATGATAAGATTTCAACTATTTTCTGATGAAAACTTATGAAAACATGAATTGTGTTGATTCTCTTAAGAATCTATTATTCTCATATGAATAATTTAAGCACTAGTTGTTCCTTTTCCTTTGATACTTGACATTTGCTAAATGACTTGTTTAAGTTGGCCATGCTAAAACAAGTGTTAAAACTTGAACAAGTAAACAAACAAATACAAGTTTAGTAAGTTTTGAGACTTTAAGTCAGGCTTTTAGATTCATTAGCTTTATCTATATTTTAGATGAAGCCTTTAGTGAATCATGACTAGTGAAACACTTAAGAGTTCTAATTCATGACAACAAATGAAAGCAAAAGAGATAGAGTTTAGGAAATGTTCAACCAAATTAGAATAGGTTTCTCTTCTTATTCACCTTCAAAAGTTGCACTACAAAAGCTCTATTGCAATGTTCCTCAGTATTCTATTGAAGGATGAAGAGAATTTAGCTAATTTTTTACTAAGTTTAGTACAAAACTACTACTAACTACTTCTAATTCTCTCCAAAAACTAGTTAAAAATTATTACAAATGATTCCTATTTACAGACAAACGTTCTTCAAGCCATTTTCTAATTTGGCAATGCATTTAATACATGAAAATGATGAAGATTTGGTTGGAGATTCTAGATTTGCACAAAAATCTTCATTTATGTTTCCAATAAAATTTCCAACTTGCAAAACCCTATCTTCATTTGAAAAAGTCTGCAAAAATAGCTAGAAGAAAATGCAAGTTGAAGCTCTAGAAAGTTGCTGTCGAGTTGATCAGCAGGTGGCAACTCGCGGATCACTCTCTGGTGGTCCCACTTGATTTTTCTAATTTTGTTGAGTTAGAGTCCACGTGTATAGGCCTTTTTCACATATTTTCATGCATTTTGATGAGGAATTAGATTTTTCAATTATTTTTGCACAATTATTTCTTTAAGTTGTTCATCCAAACTTAGCCCTTTTGAACCACTTTTGAATTTGATTTTCCTTGACTCCAATTGATCAAAATGAGTTTAGGTATGATGAACATACAAATATACACAAGAATTGTGCATTTTGCTCAAAATATAGATCTGCCTCAAAACCCTAATATCGGAATAAAAACTCAAATTTTATAAAAAGTTAAAAAATGAGTCATTTGCAACCAAAATTACTATAATACTACTAAAGTAATACCTAAAATATATAATAAAACATATAAAAATATTAGAAATTTATTACTTATCAAACTCCCTAGCAAATGGTGTAAATGGATTTTATTAGCTGAGTGGTGGTACAATTCTACTTGCCACAGCTTCATCAACTGTACTCCTTTTGAGGGTTTATATGGGTATAAACCAAAACTATTACCATTGGGACCTTATCAGGGTTGCCTTATCCATGCTGCAATAGACATGTTATAGACCAGAGTTAGAATAATACACTCTTTAAAAGAGAACTTAGCAAAGGCTCAACAAAGAATGAAACATTTTGATGATAGGAAGATGACAGAGGGGAATTTTAATGTGGGAGAATGGGTATTTTTGAAATTGCAGCCATACAAACAACAGAGTGTGTCCGTCAGAAAGAACTTGAAACTAAATTCCAAATTCTTTGGACCTTTTTAGCTTATAGAAAAAATTGGGCAAGTGGCCTACAGACTGGATCTACCCAAAGATGAAAAAGTACATCATGTCTTCCATGTTTTCATGTTAAAAAAAAAAACTTGAACCTGTTGAGTAGACTACTACCATACTACCATATTGAAATGAAGAGGACAAATGTATCTTAGAACCTAAAGCAGTTCTGAAAGAGCTATAATGCGGAACGGAGTACTAGTCATTCAATTACTCATCAAGTGGAATCACTTGCATGAAGAGGTAGTATCATGGGAGGACAAGACATTCATCCAACACCAGTTTCCTGGCTTCAAGACTTGCAGATAAGTCAAAGTTTAAAGTGTTGTAATATCAGGATGAGAGATACAAAAGTTAGTTGGAAGAGTTAGTTAGCTAGCTAAAGTTAGTGACTATCATACAGCCCTAGATGACAAAGGGATGGGCAGACTTGGGTAACCAAAAATTCTCTCTTTCCCAAAATTCTATGCAATTAACTTTCTCAATTTCTCAATCTTCTTTCTACTGCTCTCTAATTCTCAACTCTTCCGGACTCTTTTCCCTAATTATCTTATTCTTTTAGCTTTATTAATTAGTTTAGTTCATTCTTTCAAGCTTATCGGTCATTTTCACTCCTAGGCTTGACACCTACCCTCCCCCCTCCCAAAGCCCCGCCACCAAACAAAAAAAACAATTTTCCTTCTATCTTAAAAAAATAGAACAAATATAGTTATGAGATCCGACAAGTATGTTTCATAACTAAGAGGAAATATGCTAGCAAAAAATGTGTTAACGAGGGAAGTAAGGGACCAAAATATGTGTGTGTGTGTGTATGTGTAACAAGAAGGTCCCAACAATAATTATTACTGCTTAAAGCCTTTGTCCTTGGAGGCATACATGTCTTGTAGAACAAATTTGTTTAGGCAAGATATAAGTTGCTCTGGCAATAACAATGGCCTAATTCATGTCTCTACATGAATGATCTAAAAGTGAAACTTAGTCTATACGTGTGTATATGTGTACACACACATACACACACACATATATATATGTATGTGTGTGTATGTGTATGATATAAATGCATACATATATGTATGTATGCATGTGTACACACCCACACACAAATACATGTAAAAGTAACCAAAAACTTGTCATGATAATGATCTCCTTCTTTAAAATGTTTAGAAATATATCCAAAGAACATTTTTAGTTCCTTAAATTTAAGGCAATTTGTTTGCATTATACAATAACAAAACGTACCAGAAACATGATTTTTGCCTGTGTTATATGCACAATTGTAAAATGTACAATGATTTTAAGGGCGTTTGTTTTAAAATTTTCAAGAGAGGCTTGGTGCGGAAAATGGATGTTGTTTTTAGGTTGTATATGTGGCTTTTAGTTATATATTTATTTTGGATACACCAATTTATGAAAAGGGAAAAAAAAGGATATCTCATGAATTTTTTTTTTGGTTTTTACGTATACCTTTGTGAAAGACAAATCTCCTTCCCTTTTGATTGGAGAGAACTTATCTCCATTACGTCTAATAAATATGAACATAAAGTTATATTTGAAACCAAATTTTTTGGTAATATGAATTATTGTTTATTTTAGTTATGGAAATTAGAGTTAAATTGATTGAATTTTAGCTTCTTATTAATTATTCCAATTTTCATCATGATTTGAACCATTTTGCGCCATTCAAATATTTCATGCAAATTGAATAATAATGCATCCTTCTACGAATTTGAGTTTCAAGTATGCTTTTATTTACATCATAATTTAAATATTGACAAAATTAGATAACTTCTAAATTTTTAGTTTCCGTTTGGTTTGGTAATTTTCTTAAAAAATTATATTTCAGACATAATTTTTGACAAATTTTTGGGCTCACAAGCATTCTTATCTAAAAGAATGTTAAAAAAACTATTAGTTATTTGAATATAAATGAATAGATAGTGTTGGGGACAAAATGTAATTTGGTTTCCAAGCAATGTTCAATCGACCAGTTTGTGTCAGATGAAGGGTCTAAAGCATGACCAGTTAAAGGATGGTTTAAGCGGTTGAAAGGGTCAAACCCACATGCCATAGAAGAAAAAGATGAGGGGTTATCCATGTTAGGAGTAACGTGCATCAGAAGAAGATGGGGTAGCCCCATTTCAAATAATGGAGTAGTTCATGGCTTAGAGCATAACTAACGGGGGCAAGCTGCCTATAAATACAAACAAATAGGGGTGGCAATTTCTGACAAGACCCGAAAATACTACACAAACTTAACCTAAAAATAGCGAGTTTGAGTTTAAGCTTGGCAGGTTTGGTTGAAATTAGGAAGGACCTGACTGTCCCATGGATCGACCCGCAAATCCAAAAAAAAAAACCACAACTAACATTTTGTAAATTTGTTTCATCCATGTACATTCAAACACAAATTTCATCTATTATATAATTAATCAGGTAAATTGTAAGGAAAATAAAAAATTCTACCTATTTTTATGAAGAGTATTTTTTTTTTAGGCTAACCCTGTACGCGGGGGGACGCCACTCCCAAATTTTATTAATATATAAGTCAAAGAAGGAGGGGGACAAGAACCTTACCTCCTAAGATACAATAAGATTTATTAGAACAATTGCTAGGGAGTACTACTGTGACAACCCCACTTTACCCAGAGGCACACCAAAGGGCTTAGCGGACTGCCTGCCTAGCTCTCGCCAGGACTCGAATCACGCACTCACGCAAACCTCCGGGCATAATTAACTCAAAATAAATAAACTAAAATAAAATAAAATGGATTAGCATAAAATACACTCATATTATTTACTTAAAGGGTACAAGTCACATCCAAAGTTTACATGTCATAATATACATGATTTTCACAACGACGGCCTAACACAGTTTGGCTATTACAATACTAAACATCTATAATAATAAAAAACTAGTCGTTCCAGCTTTAATTTTTCAGGAACCTGAGTAAAGGAAAACAAATAAAAGAATGAGCTATAATAGCCCAGTGAATGTCCAAGTTATGCAATCATATCAAAACTCATTATTTTAGTAAATAAAATAATCAATAATTAAATAAACAAGATATGAACAATTTAATTATCAAGTAGTCAAGGGCGGATACAGGGCTCAACTACGGGAGCAAGCTCAACCGCAGGAAAAGCAAGTACTGATCATGTAACCATGACATTTAGACCGAGATAATAGCTCAGGTCTTTTATCAAAGAACATGCCAGTTTTATCACGCAAGCCCTAACCACCATTCACCTTATAACCTCCGTACAAGCTACCACATCCAGGGAGTACTCTCAACCTAGAAGGGCCAACACGCAAGAAAGTTCAATCCGGAGTTGGTCTCTTTGAGGATTCACAACTCAAAAGGGAAAGAACGTCACGCCCTAAAACACCCAGCACCTTATAACCTCCCAAGCCTGACCGAGTTGACTATCCGTGAAGTAACTGATAAAGTTAGTCACGGAAGTCTCACGCACAAGTAACACAGTTGAATAGTGAAAGCATATAACACATTACTGAATAGATGCGATAAAGTACACATCTTTCCTCAAGTAGCACTATTTTATCACATAATATTTGCAAGTGTAACATAATATTTACAAGTAAAACATAACATTTTCATGCATCATGCACACATAAAGACACTCACCTGGAATGCCTAAGAAAATATCTCGTAAAATGGTCGTGATGCGTTTTCGGACCCTGAAATTTAAAAGAAATAAAATATAATGAAAACCCAAGTAAAACCCTAGTAAATTTAGTAAGAAAAATTCAAGAAAGCACCCCACTTATTTCTAGGTTGGTTTAGGGTTTCTAGGGTTTGGGTTTACTTATTCTAAGAAAATTTAATCTATCACTAGATCATTTCTAAATTTCCTACACTTCAATTACCTTCAATTGAACCTATTCTAGGCTTAAAATCTCACTTATCAATTTTTCTTCTTTTAATTCTACAAAAATTTCGGCAGCATTTCCCCTTAAAATCGGACTAACCCAAATTTTTCCCTGCAAGAAAATTCAACAATCCAACCCAATTCAACAAGTTCTACAACTTTTATATTCAACTCAAGTTCAAATTCAATCAAAATTTCACTAAATTCCAAGGATTTTACCCCAAGAATCATCAACCAAACAACATCTAAAACTATGAAATTTCAAGGTTTAAAGGCCATATACTAGTCTATCTAACCACAAGAACACTTTATCTAGCAAGTAAATCTCAAATTCTAACTAATTTCTCCAAGTAGTATCAACAAGAATCTTAGTCTTAAACTTGCATAAAAACTAATTAAAACATGAAATTAATAGGAAAAGTTCATGGTAAATACCTTAGATATGCTTAGAACTTGGCTTAGAAAGGAAAGAAGCTCACTTCCTATGGTGGATTTGCCCAAACTTAAGAGAGAAAACTTGAAGAAGTTGAGAGTAAAATGAGAGAAGAAGAGAAAGGAGATGGCCGGCCAAGAGGGAGAAGAAAGAGAAAGAAATAGTCTAGGAAAAATGGAAAAGAAATGAAGAAAAGGTGGGAAAATGATTAACCAATTAAAACCTCACAAGAGTAAAGCAAAAAGGTGGTCTTTTAATGCAAGAGGTGCTATCTTGGATTAATTTGATTGGTGGAGATCATTAACTTCTTATCACTTAATACTAGCAATAATAAGACATAAATTATTAAAGCAAAAATAGAGTAAAAATGGGAAGAGAAAATCCGGCCATAAAGAAGAAAGAAAAAGAAAAGAATTTCGGCCAAAAAAGAAAAGAGAAAAGAGAAGAATTTTCGGCCAAGAGAAAAAGAAAAGAAAGAGAAAAATTTCAGCCAAGGGAAAAGAAAATAAAGCAAGAAAGTAAGTGAAATTTTTGAGTAAAATTGAGAAAAATTCAAGTAGTCAAAAGACTAGAAAATAGTAAAATGAGCTAATCAAAATTTAAACACTAATATAAATTAAATGGTCAAGTAAAATTATTCTAACTTTAGTACTTAAGTGTTCTTGCTTAAAATGAAAATCTTAACTAATTAACCTAATTAACTCAAGAAATCTTCCAACTAATAAATCAAGGTTTAACACTTAACCCTAAATAAGAAAAAAAAATGTCTCTTGTAAGTGCATTTCTAGGGTGTTACAACTACTCCCTTTACAAATAAAACCATGTTAAATTAAAAACTAATTAAGCATAAGAAACTAAACAAAATATAATTTAATGAAAATGGAAAGATGGAAATGCTAATTTATCTAATCTTATAGCACCACGAGCTTTCTTCAGGAGAGTTGAGAATTATTCATACACAACAGTCTTCTTGCAAATAATTCCTGCATTTGTCAAGGCATCAGCTGGACGATTTGCTTCCCTATAACAGTGTTTGATAGAGGCAAAATGGTACTGAAATTTTTTTAATTCAATCATCCATTTTTTGTTATACCAAGGACATGTAGCCCCACCTACTAAAATATTCACTAGAAGAAGAGAATCAGATTCCACATAAAAATTTTCAAAACTTTTGGCTAGACATAATTTGATTCCATGAAATATTGCTTGCATTTCAGCATCCAAGCTTGTCCCCAACCCAAAATAACATGAAAAACCAAAAATTAAGTTCCCTTTGCCATTTCTCAAAAGACCACCTCCCCCACAATCTCCTAGGTTACCCTTCGAGCAGCCATCCGTATTTAACTTAACTTCATTCATCATTAGCACCCATTTAACTAAAGAAATCTTCACAACTCTTTTATACAAAGAAGCTGCCATGAGCAAATTGGACCCGCTAGAGTGCAAAAAAGAAATGTTGAACTTTACATTAAGAGCCATTCTTAAATCTAGCAAGATAGCCAAAGCTATAAATTCCCAAGACCGAGTAACCCTCTTGAAAAAATAGGCATGTCTAGCCTTCCACAAATGCCAACAAATTAAAATAGGCAATAGCTGAAATATAAACCGCAATACCACATTTTTGTAAGGAAGAATAAGCCATTGCATTAATCTCATGCAAACCTGCTCATGTGTGAACCGTAACCCTATCGAACCTCCAAAATACTCCCAAACTTTACTTGAAACATCCCCCAAGCAAAAAATATGTTCCAAGGTTTTGAGGGAATGATGATCACAACAAAAACAAATCGACAGACCACAAAATCCCCTCCTTTGCAAGATATCAGCTGCAAGAATTCTATTATATAAAAGTCTAAGCATGAAGAAAGACATTTTAATTGGAATGTAATGACTCCAAATCTTTTTATATAAAAAGCCCAAGGACTTCCCCACCCTAGCATATTCAAATGCAGATTTCATAGTGAACTCACCTGAAGAATTTAGGACCCATACCATGTTAGTAGAACATGCCTCCCTTGGATTTCTCGAAATTGAACCATCATTATCCAATCACATTATATGATCTTCAGCCAAATCACGTGCTCTCAACAATCTCTTCCACATTACTGAGTCCAACCTATTCTTTTGAATTTGCAAAAGGGTGCTAAGCCTTACAATATTTAGCAGCCATAAATTTAGCCCATAATGATTGATTTTCCCTAAATTTTCACTAGAGCCTTACAAAGAAGGCCTGAAAAATATCTCCCAGAGATCTCAAACTGGCCCCACCTTCATCTGTAGGAAAACACAAGCTTTTCCATTTAATCCAATGATATTTAGAATGATCACCCTCCTGACCCCACAAGAATTGTGAGAATATCTGCTCCAACTGAGACATTACATCTTTTGTAGGATTTGAGACTGCCAATATATGCATAGGGATCGAGGACAATACATGTTTAATAAGGATCAATCTTCCTCCAGTAGATAGAAATTTGTTTTGCCAGGCCAAAACTTTCTTCATAACAGAACCACCAAGATTAGCAAAGTAAGCATTTTTATACTTCCTTATAATCAAAAGGGAGCCCAAGTAGCGCATCGAGAAGGACCTTTCCATAAAACCCGTGACCTGCTTAATCAATCCCTTCTTTCTCAAGGCATCTTCGGATGGCACCAAAACCCACTTTTTTCACAATTAATTTTTTGTCCCCAACAAATTTCATATTGCCTAAACATTGACATAACCAACTTCAAGGATTTCTTAGAAACACTTGAAATAATAATAATGTCATCAGCAAAACTAAGATGAGTTATAATAGGGCAACGTGCCGGAAATTTGAAGGGAGAGAATTGCTGGTGCTAAGGCAACTGGTTTAAAGCTCTTGACAACCCTTCAGCTACAATTATAAAGAGACTAGGAGATAGTGGATCCATATGGCAAAGCCCTCTGGAAGACTTGAAGAAGCCCTTGGGAGCTCTATTAATTAATATTGAGAACCAGCAGTTAGAAACAAGCCTCTAGATCATGTCAATCCACCATTCGCCAAAACCAAACCCTTGAAGAACCCTAAGTAAGTATAGCCATGACACTCTATCATATGCCTTGGCCATATCTAACTTTAAAATCACATTTCCACCCCAATTCTTCCTTCCCATGCCAGAAATAATTTCCTTAGCTAACATAAAGTTCTCTACCATTAACCTCCCCTTAACAAACCTGCTTTGCTGATCATAAATAATTCGAGGAAGAATACTGGACAGTCTTGAAGCCAATAAATGAGAAATAATTTTGTTAACAAAATTACACAAGCTTATTGGTCTAAACTGCAAGAAATCTTGAGGGCAATTAGTTTTAGGAATTAAAACCACCAAAGTAGATGCAATGCTATAGGTATTTCCTCCCCACAGAAAAAACTTACCACAGCTTTACATAAATTGTCAGCTATAATCTCCCAAGCCATAATAAAAAATTTTCCTGTGAAACCATCCGGTCTAGCTGCACTCTCCCCATCCATGGAAATTACAACCGATCTAATTTTCTCCTTTGAAGGAGACCTATCTAGCATACAATTATCTTCTTCTGAAATCAACCTGGGAATATGATGTAGATCACAAACTTGTTGAACCTCCTCTTGAGATTGATTTTTAATCCTGTGGATGATTGATTTTTGCCTTTGCTTTGCCACAATGGAATGAAAATACTTTGAATTATGATCACCTTCCTTCTACCATTTAATACGGGCTTTTTCATTCCAAAATCTTTCTTCAATCACATGAGCTCTAGTTAATTCAACCTTTGTAGACTGCATGGCTTCTAAAGCTTGATTAGTACTTTGAACATCATACGCAGCCTCCATATTTGCAGCCTTCTCTTCCAATTGTTTCGCATTTTCAAATATGTCCCCAGATTTTTGTCTAGACCATAGCTGAAGAGAAGATTTAACTTCCTTTAGCTTAAATGTCAACACCATCAGTGGGCTACCAATGTGACATTTTTGCCAAGCTTGTGCAACCACCTCTAAGAAAATGGGATGATTTGCCCAAAAATTCAAGAAACAGAAATTCCTTGGTTTATTATCCAAACGCGTTCTATCACAAAATAGCAGAGGTGCATGATCTGAAGAGGTTCGTGACAAATATTGGATTGACAATTGCAACTTCAGATCTAAAAATTCCTTATTCATCAGCACCCTATCCAATCTTTTCCAAATTCTCACATTACCATGCCTATTATTACACCAAGTATAAAGCGAGCCTGAAAAGACTACATCAAAAACTTGAGCATCGTGGATAAATAGTAGAAAATCAATAGCTTCATTCATATTAAACAAACGACCACATCGCTTTTCATTAGTATTCACCACAAGATTAAAATCACCAGCTATTAACCATGGAGCATTAGGCACAAAGCCACTTTTTAGATTATTCCACAATCCCAACCTTTCATCTTCTGAACACTTTGCATGTACAAAGGAAAAAACGACACATCAAAGGCAACAAAGCAGATTGCATCGAAACAGTCAAATGTTGATTACTGGACCCTATCATTGAACAAGCAAGGTCATTGTAGAAAAATAGCCAAACCGAACCAAATTCATTCCACAACTCACAATCCATACCAATCTTTATTCTAATTTCATAAAACCTGGACACATCTATCTTTGGTTCACAAATAGCTATAATATAAATGTTATATAATTTAATCAACTTCATTAACCTTCTTAAGTTGGGGGATTTAGATACACCCTAAATGTTCCAAAACATACCACTAATCATTAGAAAGAGCTACAAAAGGACTTGTTGAAAGTCTTACATGAGACCGTAAGATTCTATCGGAATTGAACTTGGGTCGAATACCTTTCAGTTTGTTCATTTTCAGATGCTCCCATTCCAATTGTTGCCACTGAAGATTATGCACCTGCATGGAGGATACTTCCAAGTTACAGAATCCAAGTCTTTGTTCAAAGCCACTACTTGCACCAATTACTATATCAGACCCACGAGGAGACAGATTCCCTAATCTTATTTCAGCTTCAATTATCAGCTACTGCTGGGATGGAGCCATCGCAGATTCATTCATCGTAATATTTCTTTAACCATTCTCTTGCACTTGTGGTTTGACCAATTCATCCCTATCATTTGGTTGTTGCTGTTGCATTGGAGAGATTATACCAGAAGTATGACCCTACTGACCCTAGTTATCACTGATATCTATTTGGTGATTATCATCTAGACATGGCTGCTGTATTATAGGAGATGTAACAAGGACATGGGTATGTGAAGCAGGCAAAGAGTGCTCTAGATTAACCTCCCTCTCGGACCCTCGATCCACCAGACTCTCCTGGTTAATATCATGTTGCATTAACGTCTGACCAAAACCCTTATCTAACTGACTTGCCTCCATATTCCCCACTTGCTTAGATTTCACATCCTTATCAGTAGGATCTGCCAAGACCTGCTTGGGGATGTATTCAGCTTTCCTCCGACAATCCACACTGCCTGTTTCCTTAGTCTTTAAAGCTTACAGTTAGGGACATCATGTCGTTGTTTTTTACAGTGGTTACAGTAAGAAGACAGATTCTCATAACTCACTTTCTGCCAAAAATCTTCTTGTCTAGAAGCGATCCATATGCGATAGGAAAGATCTTTTGTCAAATCCAGATCAACACAAATACAAGCAACGTTTGGCTTGGTAATATTCACTGTTGCTGCATCAAGTTTCAAAGGAGTCCCAATGGCGCTAGTGATCATGAAGAGAGCAGATTTATTGAAGAAGTGAACTGGTAGAGCTTCAAGTGCCACCCACACCAGAGCATGAGTCGGTTCTTTATCAAGGCAAAAATTCAGACTCCACTTGAAGACTCTCATGGGAAACTCCTGCACCTCCCATGAGCCTCTAAGCCAACAACATAAATAATCTTCTTCAGCATGAAATCTAATAAGAATGTGGCACTGGTCTAGTAATCCCAATGTGTAGGTTGTTGCAAAGCCTATCGAAGTAAAGGACTTTCTAATCATCTCCATGTTTGGCCTGCCAAGTGAGAATTTCCTATCAACGAAAATTTGAAGGGGGCTGCAAGTTTATCAATCTTAGATTGGGAGAATATGATCCCTGGTTTGCCACGATAAATTGATGCAGGTTTGATGTTGATTGGTGATTGAGCACCTTGCGATAATACTTCAGCAAAGGATCGATTGGGGGCTAGTGGATGCCCCTCAACTGTAGGTTGAAGGGTAGCCATGGTTGCTATCAAAAACCTAAATTCAAAACCAAAAAGAGAGAGGAAATTGTAGAGAGAGAAAGTAAAGAGAGAGAGACTTATCTTGTGAAGAGTAAATTGTAAAAGAAATCAAGTGTATGTTAGTTTGTGATTTTGATATTAGTATGTGAAAAAAATGTGTTTGATCCTTGTGTGTATGTGTGAAAAGTGTGTGTTAGCTTCTTTTGTTTTTCTTCGCTTTCCTCTTCTCTTTCTCTTCTCCTTCCTCATTTTTTTATCGAGTCAGGGGTTCGACCTGCCAACTAGTGGTGAGTCGGATTCGGGTTAAGCATGTTGACTGTTATACCTGTGTCTCAACTTAACCCGTCAACCCGAATTCGACCCGATTATCACCCCTACAAACAAAGAATTGAACGAAGATGGAGAGAAGAAATGCTCACGCATTAGGACTGTATTAAAAGTTCCATCTTTTAAGTTTATTTTAGTCTAGCAAAAGTTGTCTTTTAGTTTAAGCAATTTAGCATTTTAGCCTTACAGTCATTTACATTTTCAGTCGATGTATTCTAGTTTTTTGCAAATTCTAGCCTTAGTCAATGCATTTTCATTTGTCAGTCGATATAAATACACTCTGTTTTAATGTAATTTTTAGATTCCACAACTTGCATTCTTTTATTCACTAGAGTATTTTAGTTTTCAGCTATTTTAAGTAACTCGGGTGCAATTATTAAATCCTTGGAGCTGTACAAGCGAGACGAACAATAGTCGACTTAGAAGTCAGAATTCATTATTTCAACCATTTTCACCTATCATACATCATATTCTCAGTATCGATCGAGTGGCACGTTTACAAACATAATAACTAGACCAGTCGATCAGAGAGATTATTTCGTTGCCAATTTTGCACGCAAACATTTTTTTGGCACACTCGGTGGGGCCTACGTCTGAGATTGAACTAACAAATGACAAAGGATAAGGAGTCGGTTAGGGGTAGAGCCCTTAATTTCAAGAAAGTCACTTAGACTACACTTAGGGTAGAGCTGTTGGGTGTCAAACCAGCAAAATAAATTCACCTACTCAAATAAAAACAAAATGAAGTGTAGTGATGAGTAGGGTCGTATCCAGAGGGACTAGTCGATTTATTTATTTCAAATCACAACAATGGGGGTTTGGAGAATAATTAAACTAAAGAAATTTAAACCTAAGAAACGCAGAGGAAAAACACAAAATTAAGCTGAACGAAGTGAAATAAACCTAAGCTCTAGTCAAAGGAATAATCTCAACTCTGGTTCAATTTAACTGATCATTGATGCAATAATAAATTCTTAGGTTCACAAATAAATTGATTATGGTTGTTGAGAAGCTCTAACAACCTGCCTTTCCTTACTGTGCCGATAATTAAGGTAAGACTGTTAATTACTTCCCTAGTCAAATAATAATCCTCGGTAAGACCTTAGAATTCAATTATTCAATAGCTTTGAATCTAGAAAAGATACCAATTCTAACCAGCAAATACCTAAGAGGCTTTGTTCAAATTAGATTATCTATTCCTGTGATATAATCCAAAATTTTCTATTACAATTGAATTAATCACTTGCCACAAATACTAAAACTATCAAACAATTACGGATTTGACGTTTTAGATGGCTCTAGATTATCTGACAATTAAATAGTGGCCAATTATTTAACTGCACAAGAATAATCATACAAGAATGAACACAATCACCTTGTAATTTAAACAGAGAATAAATAAATACCCAAAAATGTAAAAAAATAATAAAAACAATTAGATCTCATAGTAATAGATTGAACAAAGAGCTTCAATTATCCTTCAACCAGAATGAAACGTCTTCAAATACCAAAAGAAAAATAACAAGAATTTGTTCTAGAGAGAGAAGAGAGAAAAAACTAAAAAACTAAAACTAAAAGAAGACTCAAAACTAAAACTTGAAGAATGCGTATTTGAAAAGAATAAATTGCAGACGTCCTTCCTTATTTGTTTCCTTCCCAAATTCAACTTTCCTTTTTGTCTTTGTTCCTTTCCCAAGTCAACCTCTTTCCTATTCGTTTTTCTTTCCAATTCTTGTCAATAAAGAATTCTTTCCAATGAAATTTATCACGATTAGGGAAGTAGGACCCTTCAATTACAGATTTCTTCTAAGCCACGTTCACAAATTCTGCACTTCAACGTGAGTAAACCGTGGTCACGCTCTATCAAATCAAGTCTTGTGGAATTTTTTGCAATATTAAAGCCTTTTCTCCCCAATTTCCTACATTAATGTCAAATGTCAAAAAGTGAATAAATGAAAATATTAAACACAATCTTTGACCAAAATAGGGAGGAATTAAATACAAAATATATGCAAGTTTAGCTCTCTAACAAGTTCCCCCACACTAAGACAATGCTTGTCCTCAAGCACTCAACCAATCAAAGAATACAGTCAAGACACCAAATATTCATAGCAAAATGACTAGCTAAAATACCACCAACTTTCTCAACAATTTTATCAAAATTCAAATGCACAAGATTCAACATCCTCACAAAGATTTTCAATGTAGTTACTCAACCCTCAGAGAATAAGGAGATAAGATATCATTGAAGCACACATCAATACAATGGAAAAGTATTACCATAGGCTTGCACATATATCAACTCTCCACCACTTAAAATAAGAACTTAATTAAAAAATCAAAGGGTTTTTGTAAGGGTTGTAACGGGGCTTGGGATAAAGGCTTGATGAAAGGGAAGTTTAGATGAAAGGTATCAAGGACAGTGTCACAAAGATCATTGTACAAGTACAATTGTTATCTCCAATTAACTCCATTGGTTAGTGTCCATCACAATTTGAACATACGCAAGTACAATTACACCTCAGGCTTTGCCCTTCTATCACAACATAACACATATGTACATCACACTTCACACATATTTTTGTATTTTTTTCACTTTTTTTCTTTTTTGCTGCTTTTTCTCTTTTTTCTTTTTTTTTTTTTGATTTTTTTCTTTTCAAAATAAGCACAAAAACTTGAAACACTTGCACTTGCCAATAACATTCTTTAACAAACACCTCGCAATAGAGCTTCCAAATCTTTTTCATGAAATAAAATTGAGACACTCACTTGATACACGGTTCAAAAAGAAAGTCCAAATAAATAGGTTTTTGGCTAAATTATGTGGCTAATAAATAAAGAAAAGGTTAAGGCTCAAAAGGGGCTCACTAATGGAAATAAAAATTCAAGGCATGTCTTTACGATAGTAAAAATGGTTAAACCTAGGTGCCCTTATCATTTGAATGCATCAAATTCAAAAATGTAGTCTCGATATGTATAACAGTGCAAGTTCTAGAATATCCAATCCATGTATGAACATCACTCAACAAAAGAAATGGAGCAAAAATAAGTGAATTGGTCTTATAGGCTCAAAGCTCACAATAAGGGTTAAACAAGTCAAATCTTGCACATTTTTCATTCAACTCAATTGACAAGAAAAGTGAAATACTTAAGCTAATGAAATTCATGCTAGTCATGTAAAACCCAAGAAGCTTAAAATCACTGAATTTCTATGTTATGAAAGTTTGTTGTAAAATTTCCTTCTCAGTTGTTATTGTATAATTTTCTTTCATAATTTGATTTCTTGAATTATTATTAATACATGTTTGATGATAATCATAGAAAAATTTCACCAATTAAATGTTACCAACCAAGCTTAGATATTTAGAAAAGTAAGGCCACTTATTACCTAGATATTTGGGAGATTAATGCCACCTAATATCATGAATGGCCACCTATCATTTACTTTTACTTTTTACCAATTCTTTTCAAAATTTTGGCATCAACTTTTCTTGCATTTTATTCCCCTTGCACCGGCCACCCTAAAGCCAAGACTCTATTCAATTTCAACCATTTTAAAACACTTAAAAGACTAACTTAATCTTTCCCAAATAGCTTAACCTAACTAGAAAAGAAATCCCCTCAAATTTTATCAAATTCTCTCCAAGTTTCAAGCTCAAGTTCTTGCTCAAAGTTGAAGGTTCTTAAGGGACTAATCATTCACTCTTCTTCAACTAAAACTCTACTTATTTGAGGTAAATTTATCTAGAAACTTCAAGTTCTTTCAAGTTTTAATAGAAGATTTCTTATGCTTTTCCTTATGATTTCATTAAGTACTTAAGATTTATGGTTATATTTTGTTCTCTTGTTATATGTATGAATATTTATACTCATAATTATGAGGTTTCCCCTTGTTCTAATCCTTTCTTTGATAGTAGATTAACTATGTTATAACTTACTTGATTAGTATGGACTTGTATAAGAATTGATGCTTTATTTGAGTGGCAAATCTTGGAATTTATGGCTGAAATTTTGACTAGAGTTAGAAGGCATGTTGGCTAGCCTTATTAGAGGAAAATTTCTGGAAAAATTACAGCATTTAAGGCCTGTTTAGTGGGCTGAAGTTGCTGGAATTTCAGCTTGTAAATCGGCGCTTCCTTGTTCCAAAACTTTGAACAAATTTCAGCTTTGCAAGTTTACAAAAATTCAGCTTTGATAACTTAATATTTCCAGCTATATTAACCTTGTTTTGGCCAAGTTTTGGTGATAAAAACTGCTGGAAATAACAGCTTGTGAATTGGTTGAAGTGACACCAAAAAAATGAGCACCTTAAGCTTAACTTACTAAACCGGTTTTTTAGGAAAATGTTATGCAATGAATTTGGAACCTTGTTAATCAATTTTAGGAAGAAACTCTTATAAATTTTGAAGATTTAAACTGGTTAGAAACTTGACTTTTGAATGTGTAAGTGAAATTTGACTAGTTTCCCTTTATACTTGATTTAGTATGTTTTCACCAAATAACCCTAGTTTGTTATTTAACTAGTCTTAATTTCATTAAATATCATTAGTTTGATATTAATTAGTTTAAAACCATTCATTTACTTAAGTATAGGATATTTTGGAGTTTTCTCATTTTAACCTATATTAATTTTGCTAAGTTATTAAATTATACTTGACCTATTACTAATAAATCTTTCTTGGACTTTAAAAACTAGTTTACTTATAAACTAATTATTTTGGACAAAATTTCTTTTACACCAAAACCTTGAACCCTAATCAATATTTAATTAATCTACTTCTTTAATTCATAGTATTTAGCAACATTTTCTTTTGGTCCAAAATGTATAGCGAATTATTAGAGTTTTGCAACTAATATAGTAAATAAAGCGGAAATTAGTAACGAATTTCTAGTATTAATTATTCCTTTTGAAATTTAACCTTAATTTTGACACTTAATGAATTATTTGCCCTTAGAACCAAAGTACTTTCAAAAAGGAAATTTCTTAAATTTCTTTAATTGGTTGATTTAGGGTTTTACTTGGATTCCTTAATTACAACTTCTTGGATTTTCCTTATAACCAATTTACATTTATTTTAAAACCCTAGTTAAACTTGGGTACATTTTATAAAATTCTTTTGAAAGAAAATCCAATAGGTTAATTAGGCTACTTATGAATTTCAGATTCGAGTCTGAACCTCACACGTTTTACGAGGCACTTTCTTGAGATTTACAGGTGAGTGTTTCCTTGTGTGCGCCTGATGCATGTTTAAGTATTAATTCCATTTTATGCTTGATACTTGTTAACTACTACAATGTGCTATATGAGGGTAAAATGTGTACTTTATCACATCTATCCCGCAATTTGTTACATGCACAACTTCTATCAAATGTGAATATACTTGTCTGTGAACTTTCAACTGAACTGAGCCTTCGGGCTAGACTTCCGTGGTTCATACTTCACCAGTTACACCACAGTTAGTCATACTGGTATTGAGGAGGATATAAGGTGTTGGGCGTTAGGGATTGTGTTCTTTCCTCTGAGTTGAGAATCCTCAAAAAGGCCAACTCTGGACTGAACAAACTGTTTTACCCTCCAGGGTTGAGATCTCACCCTGGATGTGGAGGTATTGAGGAGGTAAAGGTGCATGGGTGGTTTCGAGTACTGTTATCTGATATTTACCTGATCATTGGCAAGGACCTGGTTTTCTCTATTGGTCCAAACACTATTGCCACATGATTATGTACTTGATACTCCCGCGGTTGAGCTTGCTCCCGTGGTTGAGATGTATCCTTCCTTGTTTGATCAATTGTTTACTTAACTGGTTCTTATATTGTTTTATGGCACATGTTATTTGTTTCATTTATTTTCTACTTGTCTGCCTATGTGATTGCAATGGTGGAAACCTCACTGGGCTATTATAGCTCATCCCTTTTATTTCGTTCTCCTTAACAGGCTCCTATTATTAAGGATGGTGGTGAGGATTCAAGAGTAGTTCTTGGTAGGATTTTGTCAGTAAAAGGATGTTTGAGATTTTCTGTATTAGTTAGGTATTTATGATGTACACTACTTAACTGATACTCTTTACTCTTAAGTTGAATTCATATGTATGTATTTACGAGTTTCTATAAACTATCGATTGTTTCATGGAATTCTAGTGCGTGCTTGACCCGAGTCTTGGCGAGAGCTTAGGCAGGCAGTCCGCTAAACCCTTTGGTACGCCTTAAGGTAAGGTGGGGCTGTCACAAGGTGGTATCAGAGCCTAGGTTTGAGAGAAATGAAGCTCGAATAGTTCTGTAGGTAATTTGGTTAGACTTCTAGATAGGAGCCTGTATAGGGACTTGTGCTTGTATTTGCTATGTTTTGTATTTTGAGCTCTTGAGATGTTGCAACTTTTGTTGTTTGTATATGATCCTACTAGTCATGACTCCTGTATGTTTTGTCTTATTAACGCATCAGTACACTTTATGATACGTGTCTTATTAACTCACGCGTCGATCCTAAATATAATTAGTTAATTTAATTCTAGAATATTAAGTTATAGCTAATCGAGACCGAAGACATCCACGTAGGCATAATCGGGACGAAGAGGCAACGTCGGGCGTGAACCCTGATCCTGGTTTGATAGAAGCGACCCGATGGTAGCTGTTTTAAATCACATGACTGACGTCTTTATTCAGATTGGAAATCGGCCGAACCCTAGAGGAGAGACCGGTAATCCCCATCGAAATCCTATGGTAAAGAAGGATGTTGCATTAGAAAGGTTCCAAAAGTTCGCTCCTCCTAAATTTACTGGTGGGCCAGATCCCGATATAGCGGAGAAGTGGTTAAAAAAACATAGAGAAAATTTTTACAGGTTTAAAATATTAGGAAGAGAGGCAGGTAACCTTTGCAATATTCCAGTTAGAAGGAGTCGTTACCCCTTGGTGGACTCTGGTAAATGCTAAGTGGGAACGATACCAGATTCTAAAAACTTGGACAAATTTCACCAAGGGATTTAGGGAAAAATACATCCCTATACTGGTGCAAGAAAAGAGGGAGGATGAATTTTTAAAATTGAGACAAGGATTCATGAGCGTGGCCGAATATGAGGCCCAATTCACCAAATTATCCCGATACGCTCCAGAGTTAGTAGTTACAAAGCGAAGGAGGAAAAGAAGACTTATTCAGGGCTTGAACCTGGAAATTCAAGATGCCCTTGCTGCTGCTACTATTGAGACTTATGGTGTCGCGATAGAAAAAACACAACAGGTAGAGGATACAAAGTCTTTAGTTAAAACTGCTCAAAAGCAAAAACTGGAAAATGTTAGGACTTCCCTGCCGCCAACTAGAAATGTCCTAGCCCCTAAACCTGGAAAGAGAGCTAGTGGCGTGAGAATTGAGCAAGGTGTACACCTTGAAAGGATGATAGGGGCCCCAATAGGAAGGACCCCATAAGGAGAAGGACAAAGAGAGGAGATTCAGAAGGGAACCCAACCTCCAGCTACTCAGGTTGTCTGCGGATATTGCAAGAAAAGCAATCATGCCATAGACGAATGTTGGAGGAAAGAACGAAAGTGCTTGTACTGCGGCAGTGCAGAACATCAAATCAGTCAATGTCCAATCAAGTCTACCAACCAGTAGGCCAAGTGCAGCTCAACCTAGACGCAAGGGACCCTAGTCATGTACTTGACAAGACTTTATCATACGAAGAACGGCCAGTATAAATCTTGGATCGAAAGGTGCAGGAACTAAGAAATAAGCCAATACTCTTGGTTAAAGTTCTTTGGAAACATCATAGTTTGGAAGAGACCATATGGGAAATAGAAGAAGAGACGCGAAGAAAGTATTTTGAACTAGAATCGAATTTCGAGGATGAAATTCCATTAAGGGGGGGAGAATGTAAAACCCTAGAAGCTTAAAACTACTTAATTTCTATGTTATGAAAGTTTGTTGTAAAATTTCCTTATTAGTTGTTATTGTATAATCTTCTTTCATTATTTGATTTCTTGAATTATTATTAATACATGTTTGATGATAATCATAGGAAAATTTCACCAATTAAATGTTACCAACCAAGCTTAAATATTTAGAAAAGTAAGGCCACCTATTACCTAGATATTTGGGAGATTAATGCCACTTAATATCATGAATGGTCACCTATCATTTACTTTTACTTTTTACCAATTCTTTTCAAAATTTTGGCTCAACTTTTCTTGCATTTTTATTACCCTTGGCCAACCACCGTAAAGCCAAGAATCTATTCAATTTCAACCATTTTAAAACACTTAAAAGACTAACTTAATCTTTCCCAAAAAGCATAACCTAACTAGAAAAGAAATCCCCTCAAATTTCATTAAATTCTCTCCAAGTTTCAAGCTCAAGTTCTTGCTCAAAGTTGAAGGTTCTTAAGGGACTAATCATTCACTCTTCTTCAACTAAAACCTCTACTTATTTTGAGGTATAATTCATCAAGAAACTTCAAGTTCTTTCAAGTTTTAATAGAAGATTTCTTATGCTTTTCTTATGATTTCATTAAGTACTTAAGATTTATGGTTATATTTTGTTCTCTTGTTATATATATGAATATTTATACTCATAATTATGAGGTTTCCCCTTGTTCTAATCCTTTCTTTGATAGTAGATTAACTATGTTATAACCTACTTGATTAGTATGGACTTGTATAAGAATTGATGCTTTATTTGAGTGGCAAATCTTGAAATTTATGGCTGAAATTTTGACTAGAGTTAGAAGGCATGTTGGCTAGCCTTATTAGAGGAAAATTTCTGGAAAAATTACAGCATTTAAGGCCTGTTTAGTGGGCTGAAGTTGCTGGAATTTCAGCTTGTAAATCGGCACTTCCTTGTTCCAAAACTTTGAACAAATTTCAGCTTTACTAGTTTACAAAAATTCAGCTTTGATAACTAATATTTCCAGCTATATTAACCTTGTTTTGGCCAAGTTTTGATGATAAAAACTGCTGGAAATTTCAGCTTGTGAATTAGTTGAAGTGACACCAAAAATATGAGCACCTTAAGCTTAACTTACTAAACCGGTTTTTAGGAAAATGTTATGCAATGATTTTGGAACCTTGTTAATCAATTTTAGGAAGAAACTCTTATAAATTTTGAAGATTTAAACTGGTTAGAAACTTGACTTTTGAATGTGTAAGTGAAATTTGACTAGTTTACCTTTACATTGATTTAGTATGTTTTCACCAAATAACCCTAGTTTGTTATTTAACTAGTCTTAATTTCATTAAATATCATTAGTTTGATATTAATTAGTTTAAAACCATTAATTTACTTAAGTATAGGATATTTAGAGTTTTCTCATTTTAACCTATATTAATTTTGCTAAGTTATTAAATTATACTTGACTATTACTAATAAATCTTTCTTGGACTTTAAAAACTAGTTTACTTATAAACTAATTATTTTGGACAAAATTTCTTTTACACCAAAACCTTGAACCCTAATCAATATTTAATTAATCTACTTCTTTAGTTCATAGTATTTAGCAACATTTTCTTTTGGTCCAAAATGTATAGCGAATTATTAGAGTTTTGCAACTAATATAGTAAATAAAGCGAATATTAGTAACGAATTTCTAGTATTAATTATTCGTTTTGAAATTTAACCTTAATTTTGACACTTTAATGAATTATTTGCCCTTAGAACCAAAGTACTTTCAAAAAGGACATTTCTTAAATTTCTTTAATTGGTTGATTTAGGGTTTTACTTGGATTCCTTAATTACAACTTCTTGGATTTTCCTTATAATCCAATTTACATTTATTTTAAAACCCTAGTTAAACTTGGGTACATTTTATAAAATTCTTTTGAAAGAAAATCTAATAGGTTAATTAGGCTACTTATGAATTTCAGGATCTGAGTCTGAACCTCACACGTTTTACGAGGCACTTTCTTGAGATTTACAGGTGAGTGTTTCCTTGTGTGTGCCTGATGCATGTTTAAGTGTTAATTCCATTTTATGCTTGATACTTGTTAGCTACTACAATGTGCTATATGAGGGTAAGATGTGTACTTTATCACATCTATCCCGCAATTTGTTACATGCACAACTTCTATCAAATGTGAATATACTTGTTTGTGAACTTTCAACTGAACTGAGCCTTCGGGCTAAACTTCTGTGGTCATACTTCACCAGTTACACCACGGCTAGTCATACTGGTATTGAGGAGGATATAAGGTGCTTGGGCATTAGGGATTGTGTTCTTTCCTCTGAGTTGAGAATTCCTCAAAGAGGCCAACTTCTAGACTTGAACAAACTGTTTTACCCTCCAAGGTTGAGATCTCACCCTGGTGTGGAGGTATTGAGGAGGTAAAGGTGCATGGGTGGTTTCGGGTACTGTTATCTGATATTTACCTGATCAATGGCAAGGATCTGGTTTTCTCTATTGATCCGAACACTATTGCCACATGATTGTGTACTTGATACTCCCGCGATTGAGCTTGCTCCTGTGGTTGAGATGTATCGTTCCTTGTTTGATCAATTGTTTACTTAACTGGTTCTTATATTATTTTATGGCTCATGTTATTTGTTCATTTATTTTCTACTTGTCTAACTGTGTGATTGCAATGGTGGAAGCCTCGCTGGGCTATTATAGGTCATCACTATTAATTGTTCTCCTTAACAGGCTCCTATTATTAAGGATGTTGGTGAGGATTCAAGAGTAGTTCTTGGTAGGATTTTGTCAGTAGAAGAATGTTTGAGATTTTCTGTATTAGTTAGGTATTTATGATGTACACTACTTAACTGGTACCTTTACTCTTAAGTTGAATTATATGTATGTATTTATGAGTTTCTATAAAATATCAATTGTTTCATGGAATTTAGTGTGTGCTTGACCCGAGTCCTGGCGAGAGCTAAGTAGGCAGTCCACTAAACCCTTTGGTACGCCTTAGGGTAAGATGGGGCTGTCACCAGTCATACTTAAAATCTTGACTATTTTACATTTTTAACAAAAATTTGAAGGAAGGAAGAATAGCAAGAATAGCAACTAAATTAACCAAACTAAAGAAATTAGAGAATTCTCGCTCAAAATTGTTAGGTGTCAAGCCAGCTACTAAAATTATCTCAAATCAAGCAGATGGAACAACCAGTAATCAATATCAACAGCAATTAACAACTACTAACATAATATAGCAGCATCAGATAAACCCATTAATCAATCAAGTTTTAGTTACCATTACTCAAAATAATTATCAGAGAAAAATCAATTTCAACCAAAAATTCATGAAGTAAATTAAAAAAATGCCAAGAGGAACTTCAGGAAAATTAATAGAACCTGGAAATTGATCTTTGTGGTGGCATGTGCTATGGTAAGTTGTGAGTGTGTGTGACTGTGAGGGGGGTTCAACCAGGGGAAGTGAGGGAGACAAGGGAACAGTGGTGGGGGAAGGGAAAAAGAGAGAGAAATATAAGGGAATAAGGGGAAGGGATGCCTCGATGGTGAGGGAGAAGAACAGACGGGAAGAGAGAGAGGGCATCGGCGATGGCGGAGAAAGGGAGATGAAAGGGGGCAACTGGTGGCAGTGAGGGGAGGAGCAGCGATCAGAAGAGAGCGGGGAAAAAAGAGAAAAGGGGAAAAGAAAAAGAAAAAGGGGAAAGAAAAAAAAGAAATATTTTCTTAGGGCTAAAAATTTCTAACGCCCCCTTTTTTTTCAGTTGAACCAAGAAAACGACTGTCTATAATGCTTACACGACGTGGTCACGTTGTAACAGATGAAGTCTTCTGTCTTGTGCACGTCAAAGAAGTTTTTGCAACCTTACAATGAACAGAAGACTAATCTTGTTACCGCATGGTCACGCCGTAACAAAAGAAGTCTTCTGGAATTTCACCCTCATCAATCTATTCACATTGTGCGCATACGACATGACACTGCCTTACCAGATGAAATCTTCTGACCTTTTCACGTGACATGTCATTAAGTGATGAATTCACAAGGCATGGTCACAGTATAAAGGAAGAAGTCTTCTGGAATTTCTAAACTTCAAATTGCTATTATACCAACTGTAAGACGTGATCACGTTCTGTAAGAACAAGTCTTCTACCAAAACGAAACATAATCAAATTTTATACTTAAACTCAAAACAACTAAAAACAATAAAAAGAACAAAATAAACTAAAGAAATTGGGTTGCCTCCCAATAGCGCCTTTGTTTAAAGTCTTTGGCTAGACTTATTTTTCACTATCCACCATGGTCAAACGGATATCCAAGTTCTTGGAATTGTAGTAACCTATGATCTCCCCATCCATCCATCTTGTTAATATTCTTTATTGCTTCATGGAGAGTTGTTGCCCGCAAAACAAAAGATAAAGGTTTCTCATTAGAAATTGGCAAAATAATACCAAACACTTCACCTAATTTTTGAAACACGGATTGATCATTTAGCTCTTCAACATATTCATCCAACTCTTGATTCAAGGTCAAACTATCAGTCTCTTTTTCAATATGCTTGTTAATGGTAATCTTCATACCGTTAAGTTCAAAAATATTTGCAATTTAGGCACTTCATCATTAATCTTTCCCTCTTCGGACACAAATTCTTGCTATTTAATAGAATCATAATTCACATCTTCCTCTTTGGTCACAGGTGTCTCTTCTACAATCTTCTCTTTACTATCATAAATAGCTAAAAATTCAACTATCATCGCCTCTTCTTCTTCTTGTGATGGTATATGGAGCATCTTTTCAAGCATCTCAACCTCCGCATCAGTCTCTAAATTGATAATATTTGCATCCTCCTCCGTTTCCTCAATCGTTTGGAGAGATAATTGTTCCAATCTTTGCTGCACCAAACAATTGAATTCAATTGCCAACTGACCCATCTGATTCTGCAAATTTTTAATACTAGCCATTGTCTCTTGCTGGAATTGCAACATATCTGTATCTAAAGACGTAATGCTATCCTCTAAAGATGAACCATAATTTGAATCTTAAGCAACTGTAGGTCTAGGAGGGTATGATGACTGATTGACTTGTTGAAAGTATAGGTAAGGTTGAATAGAAGGTTGATATGTGTATGAATTCCCATAGTCAAAATTTGCATGATCTGTCCATTGTGGATTATATGTATAGGAATAAGCATCATATCGCCTTTGTGATGGCCTTGGGAATCCTCCAAATGATTGTGCATACCCATTTGAATCATATTGAAGTGTGGGACACATGTTAGTTGAATGATTCAAAGCATAGCAAATTCCACAAGTTTTTGCTCGTTGCCATTACCCTACAGCCAATTTTTCGACTAAGGAAGTTAGAGAATCTAAACGTTTGTCAATAGAAGAAATGCTTACCTCATTGATTGTCCAAGAGGAATAATCAAAATTTGTGCTAAACTGCTGAAAATTTGCTGCCATGTCCCAAGAGTTAAGAAGATAGAAATAAACAACTAAAAACAAAAACACAACAATCAAAAACACAAATTTTCTAGATATGTATCAATTCTCCCGTATGAGAAGAGCGAGACATAACCAGAAACAATACCAAAAAAAAAACTAAAGAGTTAAAAGAAATAAAAAGAAATAAATAAATCAAGGCACCAGTCCTCGGCAACGACGCCAAAATTTGTTGGGTGTCAAACCAGTAAACTAAATTCACCTACTCAAATAAAAACAAAATGAAGTGTAGTGATGAGTAGGGTCATATCCATAGGGACTAGTCGATTTATTTATTTCAAATCACAACAATGGGGGTTTGGAGAATAATTAAACTAAAGAAATTTAAACCTAAGAAACTCAAAGGAAAAACACAAAATTAAGCTGAACGAAGTGAAATAAACCTAAGCTCTAGTCAAAGGAATAATCTCAACTTTGGTTCAATTTAACTGATCATCGATGCAATAATAAATTCCTACGTTCACGAATAAATTGATTATGGTTGTTGAGAAGCTCTAACAACCTGCCTTTCCTTACTGTGTCGGTAATTAAGGTAGCACCGTTAATTACTTCCCTAATCAAATAATAACCCTAAGTAAGACCTTAGAATTTAATTATTCAATAGCTTTGAATCTAGATAAGCTACCAATTCTAACCAGCAAATACCTAAGAGGCTTTGTTTAGATTAGATTATCTATTCCCGTGATATAATCCAAAAGTTTCTATTATAATTGAATTAATCACTTGCCACAAATACTAAAACTATCAAACAATTACGAATTTGACGTTTTAGATGGCTATAGATTATCTGACAATTAAATAGTGGCCAATTATTTAATTGCGCAAGAATAATCACACAAGAATGAATACAATCACCTTGGAATTTAAACAGAGAATAAATAAATATCCAAAAAATGCAGAAAATAATAAAAATAATTAGATCTCACAGTAATAGATTGAACCAAGAGCTTTAATTATCCTTCAACCAGAATGAAACGTCTTCAAATACCAAAAGAAAAATAACAAGAATTTGTTCTAGAGAGAGAAGAGAGAAAAAAACTAAAAAACTAAAACTAAAAGAAGACTCAAAACTAAAACTTGAAGAATGCGTATTTGAAAAGAATAAACTGCAGACATCCTTCCTTATTTGTTTCCTTCCCAAATTCAACTTTCCTTTTTGTCTTTGTTCCTTTCCCAAGTCAACCTCTTTCCTATTCGTTTTTCTTTCCAATTCTTGTCAATAAAGAAATCTTTCCAATGAGATTTATCACGATTAGGGAAGTAGGACCCTTCAATTGCAGATTTCTTCTAAGCCACGTTCACAAATTTTGCACTTCAACGTGAGTAGACCGTGGTCATGCTCTATCAAATCAAGTCTTCTAGAAATTTCTGCAATATTAAAGCCTTTTCTCCCCAATTTCCTATATTAATGCCAAATATCAAAAAGTGAATAAATAGAAATATTAAACACAATCTTTGACAAAATAGGGAGGAATTAAATACAAAATATATGCAAGTTTAGCTCTCTAACAAGAGCCTTTAATTTCCAGAAAGTCACTTCGACTACACTTTGGGGTAAACATGGGAGGTCGGAAGGACCATCTAATCAGGCATAGCTTATTGCCCAGGCACACCCTGGAACCCTGAGCCAGCCTGGTGGGCACGAAGAGACGGAAGAAATGCTAGACCAATAAATGAATAGGCTATTGAATGTCCAGTTGGAATTGGTAACTGAAATACTTGCACAGAACAACTCGATAAAAGGGACCATGTAGGAGATGGTTGTAGATCTACAAAAATTGAAGCAAGAAGCTGGAGCAATGAGGCTCGCGATTGATACGGTTGGATCGAAGTTTGATATGCATAAGGATTTACTAGGTGTCAACTTGAAGAAGCTGGCGATGTCAGTCGAGACATTGACCGAGAAGCAAATTCCATTAGTGTCAGTCCAGTTGCAAGGCCAGGCCCCTCTTATCAGTGACGCCACGCCTAAAGAGAAAGGCAATTCGACAGTAGTGCCACAGACACCGCAAGCTAAGTCTGGGTCATTTGAGGATGGCAAGGGAAAAGCGGTGGTTGGTGAACTATCCAAGACATATGACCTTATCTCAAGTTGTTTAGAAAAAAGTTTGTCAAGCCCCGGCATTTTGAGAGTACCTGAGAGGACCCCATCTTGAGAGACTATAGGAGGGCAAAATTAGCACGTCTAGGGACAAAAAATGGGAGTTTTAGCAAAGAGCACCCTCAAAATGCAATCTTTCCACACATGGATGATAAACAAAGTTGGGTTGATCACGTTCGACTGACCCAATTCTTAGCAGCCCGAACAAAACAAGAGCATACAGCATACATTCCTCTAGCATTGAGGGCTAACACTAGAAGGGGATCAAATAGGACATCGATGCCCCAAGACCGCTAAATATGGGCGACTTGCATGACGTATGACAACCAAGTACTTACCAGCTCGAGGGTGGAGCCCACTAGTCTAACTTAGTGGTGTTCCCAAATTGAGCTGCTCATGAGCAACTCGATCAGTTACTCGACTCCAACTCCAGTTCGACCCGAGTTCGAATAGCTCGATTAGGTTCACAATCGAGTTCAAGTATTGATTTTCCAAGTCGAGTTCGAGTAGCTCGATTAGGTTCATGATTGAGTTCGAGTATTGATTTTTCAAGTTTGAAGGTTCGTCGAGCCTAATCGACCATCTATTACTTAATAATTATATATTTTATTTATTATGTATTTACTATTTTAGGTGAAGTTCTAAATGGAAATTCACAATACTAGCAATAACGGAACCAACACTAGTACTAGTTGCAGCATTTCATAACTTTAATTGGAAACTTTATGAAGTAGGGGATTGTAACATGATTTAATTGCTGTTTTTCAGACTGTGTCACGAAGGTGAGGGTTTTGCTGGGTTTTGAGTCTTCTGTTACACAATTTGGTATTTACACTCGTGTTGCACCATTGAAGTGATTGACAAGTGTACCTGTCTTTGAAGACATGATTAGTGGGTGTATACTTGTCAATCACCTAGGTAGTGTAAAATGAGTGCAACACCAAATTGTGTAACAAAAGACCCAAAGCTGCTTTGCTGCTGACAATTTTGCTTTTTACACATTATCCTCCTTTGAGAAATTATTATGCTGGTCAGCGCCTGCTTTTGCCAATAAATGTTTGAGGTTTCTGACAATTTTACTTACAACCCTTGTAATTTGAAGATTACACTTACCTCTCTCTTTTCACTATTTATGTAATCAAGCCAAGCTAAACTTGAATACCACATGCTCGAGCTCAAGTCGATTCTAAAATAACCATGTTCAAGCTCAAGCTCAAGCTCGTCAAGCATACAAAATTAGAGCTCGAGCTCAACTAGAGCCATATTCGAACATATTCGAGCTCAAAAACTTTCTTACAAAATTTTGGAGTCAATCTTTAAATTAAGAAAATTTTGTAAGGGCGGAAAATATAAGAAATAAAAAGTTATATGCTTTAGATATTTACATACAAGTACCTAAAATATTTTTAATTTTCACACAAAGGTCCTCAGCTACAGTGGGTGGCGAACCGCTGTTGGCTGCCATGAGTCGCCAGCGGTCCACCACCTACAATCACCGCCGGCGTCGTTTTCACTGTCAAAATACGTCACTGGACTTTTTTTTTCCTTATAGATTATGGATCTAAGTTTAGATTTGAACAAAAATGGCCCAAATCGCGTAGATCTAAAGAAAAAAAATCATGAGCAGGCCAACATTGACCGTGGCAAATCACCTCTTATTGAGATGATCTTTGCACCAAAATGATCGAGACAATCTATGTCATGCCTCGTGCTCGAGACGTGGCATTCGTCATGCCCTAGATTACGCTAGAACACAAGCCTACATCGATACATACAATACTAAGACATGTCAAAGCTTAATGGATGTACAATCATAGAAAAAAGACCCATATCATTCATTCAAAATATAAGTATTCTCCAATACATTTCCATTTCTTCCATAACAAAAGAATTGGGGTTGCTACAAGTGTAACCCAGCATATACAAAAGAATAGGGCTATACATTCATTGAACAAAATGAAACCTTTACAAAATATATCCCACCACAAAAGCCCAAATCTAAACCCAACTCAAAATGTCCATGACTCGGTCCAGTCTTCCTCTACAAAATCCTCCTTCCCTACGATACAAAATTAAGTAGTGAGTGATCAATCACCTAGTAAGTAGTAAGGAATCACCATGTGGCTTGAGACGGTTATACATATACAATTCATGCAATGAAATCACATTTGATGGCATAATTTACAAAATACGTGGTAAAGGACATTCACTACTCAAACACATATATCAAATGTCAAACATATATATCGAGTTGATGTAGTAATCCGACCAATGACCCTAGATATCCAATTGTTAACTATAACCTGGTTAACATGGTCGATTTCTGACTCTAACTGGTCAATCCGATCAAACAAAGCTAACTAACCCCGGTTAGCAAGGTCAAATATCAAATAACAAACACCAAATTAAGGAACTAATCCCGTCATAAGTCATTTCAGCCAAGAGCTCATTCAAAACATCAATTGAACAATTACACTACCACAAATCATAAACATCCCAAACTCAAGCCAATAGAATAACAAGTAGCAGTTTAGAACATTAGATTTAGTCAAAGCTCATTTTTAATAGACAAGGGATTTGCATACTACTTACCTCGATTCCACGCTAGTTCAAATAGTCAGAGTATAGACAAACACCTTCCTTGCCTAATAACACACAAGGAACACTTAATCAAACACTAAACTTCTAAGAAAAGTCTATAAAGTCTTAACTTTATAAGAAGAACATAAACGGAAAGGCTAAGACAAAGGGAAGGGTGAACTGCGGGTGGAGTGAAGTGATCAACGCCCGCTGGTCCCCAAACGGACTCGAGGCTCCCCAAGATTGGGTGACCAGCAGCCACCAAACCACCAGCTGCGCCCGTGGCTGGATTGATGCTATTCGCGGTTGGCCAGTAGAGACTAGCCATGGGCTAGCTCCCTACAAGCCGTGACCGCAGCCCGGTGCACTTCACCCACAGCTCGCAAGTCAGAGACTTGCGGCGAGTGAAAGCCCCCACGAGCAGTGGACGCGTCTCAGCACTAAAAGCCCATATCTCAGAATTGAAAAAGTTGCAAAATCCTGCTTCACGCAGCCAATTCTCAAACCCAACAACCCAAGCCTCAAACCATAGCAAATATTGACAAAATAAGGCAGAATCAAGATACATTAAGCTCAAAAACATACATCAATCACAATATAACCCATAATCACACTAAGCCTCTTTTTATTCTACTACCACCACCATCCAAACTCCACCAATACAACAACACATAACATGACTTCAATAAAGCATAAGAACACTAGAATCCCATACATTTACCAATTACCATCCCATATGCTACAATCAAACTAGAGGATGAAAAATTAAGCTTGAGAGGAAGTACCTTGGGTGAAAGATTGGGTGGTGGATGCAACACTTCCTCCCCTTGATCCCTTTCTAGGAAGAGACACTTCAACACCTTCTTTAAAAAAAAATTAAAGAGGAAAAGAAAGAAAGATTTATAGAGAAGAACAAGTTGGGAGGAGAAGAAGAAGGAAAGAAAATTGGAAAAGAATATGCCCTAAGCCTATTTTGGCAAAATAGAATTTGAACAAATTTTCTTTTAAGTCCCTGTACTTGTGAACAATAAGACTCCACACCAACTCACCAAATTACAAGAGTGCCCACAAAGGTCCCTAATATTACAATCTATGGAACAAGAATCCACAAAAAATCAATCACAAACACTATCAAAAAGCATAAATATAAGCTTCAAAAAGCCATAGTTTTCGATTCAACAAAAACCCCGAAAAATACTATCAAACATCATAAAATAGTAATAATCGAATTTGCGTGAGTGTGGCTGTTCTTGTTGGTGTGTTTGTGCGTGTTTTTGTGGGTTGTGATTTTGTGAGTATGTGAGGCCAACGAAATTACAGACATGAAGGCAAAGAGAAGAGTAGTTGAATTGGCAGAGAAAGGTAGAGTAGAGAGAGACTATTTGTTTCTATTTTTTTGTTTTTGTTATTCTTTTGTTTCACATTAAAATGATTTTACCAAATTACCCTACAATATTTAAAGTTTGAATGGATAAAAGATGTAATTTGCTTAAAAATTTTAAACCCTTTAGTAATTTTACATATATAAAATAAAAATAAAAATATAATATATGTGTACTTGAGTAGCTTGACGAGTATTTGAGCTAGATACATGAAAGCTCAAAATTGGCTTGATAATCTATTCGAGCTGCTTGAGTTCAACTCGAGCTCAGTTAATTTCGAGCTTGAGTCAAGGCTTTGACTAAGCTACTCTTATCATGCATATTATGAAAAGTGATTGCTCTTGAACCCAACGTAATTGTTTAGGACATCAACTCGGATCCTACATCTTGAGTCTCAAATCCTGTCCATTGATTTTGCCACCTATGTGGCAATATTGGATTTCCAATTACAAATTAGGGTTAATTACTCCAGTGGTACCTAAACTATTTCATGAGTCTCAGTTTAGTGCCTAAAGTTTTGATTGCACCAATTCAGTCCTTCAACTTTTACATTAGTATCTAATTGGTTTCCAATACCAATTAATGACAAATTTGTCATTCTATTTATATCATGTTTTTTTTTCTCTTTTTTAATTTTCATCATTTTTTTACATTTTTTCATTTATTCCTTCTACTTCTTCCCTATTCTTATCTACATCCCCAAGGAACCCAATTCAATATTAACTCTTTTTTTGTAGGTTTACATTAATTGTTTTATTTTAAAATTTTAGTGTGTTTTCTATTTTTTATGAGATCCGCATGAGGAGGATGGATAAAATAAATAAAATATAAGAAAACTAAAAAAATATATTAAAAAAGAGGAACATAGAGTGTCTAAGTGCCAAAAGAAATTAATTGTCCTCTAATATCAATTCATGACAAAACTGTACATTTATTTATGCCAAATTTATGCTTTTATTTTAGACACTCCCTTTTTTTTTTTGATGTCTTATATCACTTTATTTATTTATCTATTATCCTCATCCAAATCTCAAGAATATTAAAAAAAAAAACACTCTAAAAATTTTCAAGTAAATCAATTAATGTAAGCTTGCAAAAAACGAAGTTAATGTCAGTTTCTTAAAGACAGATAAAGATAGGGAAGGAAAAAAAAGATTAAATAATAACAGTAAGAAAATGACCAAAAGTAAATGAGAGAAAAAAAATAAAAACATTATATGAAATAAATAGAAGGATAATTTTATCTTTAGTTGGTATTGGGGACCAATTAAATATTAAAATAAAAGTTGAGAGATTAAATTGACACAATTAAAAGTCTAGGGACTAAAAAGAGACTTATGAAATTATTTGAAGACCATTGGAATAATTAACCCTTACAAATTATTATGGACTCCAAGGACCAAACTTAGGGGAACAGAAAGGCCACAGTTGCTGAGTTTTTGAAAATTATGTATTTTCCTCTTGTAAAAAATGAATTCTTTTAATATGAGTATGTTTAAGTATATAATTACTGGCTTTTCAAGTGCTCGTCAACTAACTAATAGAATTTTGAATTTATTCCATTCACTACCAATTAGTTTTGAAGTTAAAATCCAATTTCTTAATAAACTCCACTAGAAATTAGAATATTTGCCCCTGCAAACAAAAAAAGTTGTTTTATTACACCCCAAAGGGTGTAATGTTTTTCCCCTCAAATTAAAAATTCTGAAGACCTTGGTTAGGCGATCAAAGACCAGCCATAACCAAGCCCTATGATCTCAACCCCAAGAAGAAAGTAGATAATAAGGAAAGTAATAGAGAGATAGAGACAGTGAGTTTCCAGCCAACAAGTGGCTGGAAATTGCTATCGGATTGTTTGAAAATCAGACTCCACAAAACGTGGAGAAAGATGCGACAGAGAGAGAGAGATAGTGGATGGTTTAGTCAAATTGAACCTTTCTTAATCAATTTACATGTTTATATTGAAGGCCTATCTAAAAAACTGGAGCCAAACGACAAAAATTGTAGCGTGCTAATGACTAATAACAAAGGAAACAAAATACCAATCAAAGAAGCACACACACATTAGTTTCAATATTACTCAATTAAATTTCAAATTCAAATCGAACAAGTCTATATCAAACCAATCTTGAATAGAGTTCTAATAGTTTGATTTTCTTATAAATGACTAACAAAAACATTTATTAAGGTGATTTTGAAACAGATTTGATAACTTAAAGAACGTCAAATATTGTTTACATTTAACTTAAATAATTCACAAACTAACTTCAAATTAGTCCTATTCACTGAACTTTTAAGCATGCTATACTTCGGTTCATATTATTGTCCTTTTCGTCACTTGAGCCCGTGGAGGGTCACCTCAGTTCCACCAATCGGAGTAGTGATTTCCTACAGTCTCTTCTAATAAACTATACTAATATATGGTTATTTCTTAGTGAAATATATAAGCTATACTATTGCATGCCTTAAAGATTTCAAAGTTTGATGTTGTAGTTCCTTTCTAGTTTGTATAGAGGATAGTCTAGCAAAAACCAACTTTTTTTTTTTTTCAGCAGCTAAGTTGGTTGCGCATGCATCTGGGCTTTTATGTGGAAAGATTCCTATGGCACCTTAGTTGAGGAGTGAAATTCAAGCATGGTGGCCAAGATATAGGATGTTTCCAAATCTCAAAAGTTAGGAAACAATTGCATCCCTTAGTTAAATTTTCACTTTTTTAATAATAATATTGTTGAATTGAAAAGGTTATGAATTAATTGTTTTATTGTTTAGGGATATTAGAAGCTTAGCTGATGCAGTTTGCCTTTTCTTGGGGGTTTTTTTTTTTTTTTTTTGCAAGGGGGGTGAAGTTGTTGATACAAATTGTTAACTAAGTACATTATGTTTACATTGGTAAAGTTAGTAAAGAACAATTTCTTTTTTGAGGTAAAATGTTTAGAATTTTACATCAAAAAAGAAGGTATCATAAATAATTCGTTCACAACATATCCTATTTCTACATAATTTAAATATGAACTTGTACCTATCCTTTTTTGTACCATATTGCTTCAAACTTGTACCCTACCTCTAACAACCACATAATCCATATTTATAACTTGTGATCTGGTCATCCACCCTCATCTTTATGTGGATTGTGGACGAACTACCTACTAAATAAACAATAATTTAGGAAAAATTTATTATATTGTTGCCAACAATAGATAACTCTGGTATTTTAGCATGGCTTACTTTATTGATAAGACATTATTACAGAAAAATAGCACACAAAAAGATCAACATAATGCCTATAATGCAATATGCAATAAAGGGATGATTAAACCACAACCGTAGACCTCATTTTTATAAGGAGAAGAAAATGAATGCCATTACATATCCACCAGTGAAGGCGGAGAAAATAAAGACAAAAGATGGTCATGGAAGATATGTTTCACTTGTCAAACAAGGACAATAATCTCCCATCAGATGCCTCACTCCTCACAATCACAACTTTGTTAATGACAACAGCCATATTTATGAAGCCACTTTCCCCTTCCCAATTTAAAACCAAAAATTAAAATTGTATAAACATAATTACAGAAAAAAGGGGAAGAAAAACACAATCAAGAGAATTGAAAGGGGAATAAAAAAAAATACCTCATGCACGCAATAATATGGAAAATCAAAGCCATAATTAATCCAAAATGCAGAAATTACCACAAATCCTCCATGACTTGTTTCCATTATTCACCTCAATGTGAAATCTTACTTGCAAGAAGAGATGAGAAAAGAGGAGAAAGGTACATTTTTGGGGGAAAAAAATAGAGAGTCCAATGAAGAGGAGGAAAAAAATCCAAGATTTATATCCATCCAAGATCAGATTAAGACAGAGAAAAAAAGGCTGGTCGAGTTTACATATGGTCTTGTACAGAGAAGAGCGTGTAGGAAGAGGAAGGAAGAAAACAATAGTGGAGCGAGAGGGAGGGGAAGAGATATAATAGGGTGTGGTTTTGTTTTTGTTGTGAATGTGAAAAAAGTAACGAAGAAGGGGAAGAGAGAGGAAGAAGACCTAGTGAAATGGGGGAGTCGAAAGGGTGCATAGCTATAATAATTAGTAATTAATAAATAGGCTAGTTAAAAGGAATTCAACTAGACTATTCACATGTCAACCATTGAGATTGCTACAGTATCCATGTTATCTTTTTATTATTATATATACATATATATACACATACACACACACATACACACACATATGTATACACATATATAGATTGGTTTTTATGTGTACCCCTGTGAAAGGCAAATATCCTTTCCATTTGATTGGAGAGAACTTATCTCCATTACAGCTCAACTAAGTATAAATATAAAGTAATAAGTTGAAACCAAACTTTTTTGTAATGTGAATGTACTTTTTATTTTAGTTATGGAAATGAGAGTTAAATTGATTAAGTCTTAGCTTTTTGTTAATTGTTCCAATTTTCTTAATATTTTGAAGCATCCAAATATTTCATGCAAATTGAATAATAGTGCATGCTTAAACTAATTTGATTCTCAAGTATGCTGCTTTATACATCATAATTAAAGTAATGACATAATCAGATAACTTCTAAGTTTTTCGTCTCCATTGGTTTGGTAAATTTTTTAAAAAAATTATATTTCAGACATTTTTTCAACAAAATTTTGGGCTCACAAGCATTCTTATTTAGAGAATATTAAAAAAACTTATTAGTTATTTGAATATAATTGAATAGATAGGTAATTGGAGATGCAAGTAACAAAGAGGTAGCTAAAACCTCTGAGAATATATGTGCGCGAGTGCATGCACTACAACATTATAACCTAAAAGAAGTTTGAATTTTCTCTTTAGTACAAATACACTTCCAATGCTAGTAAGAAGAAGAAATCTTTATTGGGGTATTTATATACATATTTCAGGGGTGAGAGCGTTATAAAAACTGATGCCATTTGATTGTTATAATAGAGGATTTATTTATTTATTTATGTATTAATATTTTTCTACACGTGTACTATGTTAAGGAGAATTGTTTACTTTAATGCTTAGTTTGAGAATTGAGATGGAAAAGAAAAGAAAAGAAAGGAAAGTTTCATTTCTTTTCCTTTCATTTCTTCCCAGGAAGGAAAATTTTTGAAGAAAAGCATGGCCAATTTTCCTTTTATTTTCTTTCTTTTCTTTCCCTATTTTTACTTCCAAACAAAGAAATTGGTTAAGTATCATTTCTTTTCTTTTCCCCCTTCTTTCTCTTAAATAAAGGAAAAGCTTAAAATAATTTTCCTTCTTCACTTTTCACTCCATTTCCTTCCTCCCAAACATAGTGTAAGTGTTGGAGGAATTTTAAACATACAGAAAAATTAAGGGTCATTTGAAATAAATAAATAAATAAGTGTCTGTATATATTATTTACGCCTCAAATTATTCATCATTAAATTTCTCTTTCTTCTTCCAAATTTATATTTATTTCCACGACGGTGACGACAAAGACTAATTACCGAAGAATTTCGATAGAATGCAACCAGTGTCGTCCCGGACAAATTCTACCATGTATAAAACGGATGTAAAATCCAATTTGATTTGATTCGAAATATGCTCTCCTCCTAAACAAAAACCAAAAAACAAGGCCTAATTTGCTTGGTGATAGCTATGGAGTTTGGACTTGAAGGGTGGAATAATTGGCCCGAAATGGGGACAAATTTGAATAATTTGTCCTTTAAGAGAGGTTTCGGATGATAAACTGAAAAGGGTTGTCTATACCAGGTTCAATTTTATCCTCTGTCAGTGTCTGAAAGAGTGGTTGGTACGTGGGTTTTTCTTAGTTTCGTTCCGTGCTTTGAAAAAAAAAATATGGAAACTTCTACCATAATTGTGGGCTCTAATTTGATGAACAAGCTTACTGTTGATCATGTTTTCGCAAGAAGTTCGATTGAGTTTGTTGAGGGATAATTTTATTTCCTATGATTAGTTGAAATCATGGTCGTGTATAGGCATTTGGGTTCTTGTTTTGAGTACTATTGAAGTAATATTTGATACTTATGGGAACTCTTATATGCTTTTTGGGAGTTTTTTGGTGGTTCCATACGTGGGTTTCAAGAATTTGAAAAATGCGATACTAAGCTTTCTAGACAAGTTATTGATTGGAGAAAAGTAAAGAAGTGGGGCATAGATGTTCAGCAGGAAAATCTAGAAATGACAAGGAATTGTGCTATTGTAGTTACCTTTGAGGATTTGAAGCAAGGAAGTTGATTCGTCTTTGCTTTATTCGATACGAGACAGTGAAATGAGTACTAGATACACTTAAGAATTATTAATCAAAATTAGTATTTTCTTGCTACTATAAATGTGCTACTTTGATCTTTTCAAATCTGCAGAGCACTTCAAAACAATTTGTCATTGCCTTTCCTGACTTTTTGGCTGCCCAAAATGGCTCGTCAGCTGACACCGGCTTCAGTTCAACTAGTTAAAGGTGATGACAATGCAATGATAAAGCAGATTATGGCAACACATGCACCGGATGGCCGAGAATTTGAACTCCGACCTATTCTCCAGATAGTTGAGGATATTTTCAGCTCTGCTGCTTCCAGCTATTTTAGATGTATGCATTACATTGCTGCAACAACTCATGTCTGTTTACTGTCAAAATTTTTTATATCTAAATAACTCTTGTTTGCCTCTGTTAAAAAAATATGATGATATCTATTCAGTTTATATGAGCCAATTATAATCTTCCCTGTGCATTATTAAAAACAAGCATTCTTTATGCATCTGTTTAGTATATTTTCTTTGTTGGAATTAGAAAATGATAATATCAACAACATATGTAAACATTATCAACTTAACTCTTCTCTTTTCCTTTGTCAATAACAACATATGTAAACCATATCAACTTAACTCTTTCTAGACATAAGTAACTGCTTCCCGCCCCTTTTCTCTCTTTGCACTCCCCAAAATGAAAATCAAAGGAAAATAAGTTTACTTATCCATGAGTGACATGCTTGTAGAAATGGGCATTATAACATGTTGCCAAGTGGTAGTATTTCTTTTTGTACCTTCCTTGTATAGATATTATAACTGCTATTTGAATGTTCCATAGGTTAAGCCTCAAGATGTTGTGGATGACAATGTTGCTACCTCCGTGCTTGAGGCGCTGTCCTATATTATTAATCGGCTTTTCTATGAGGTTGTCTCTGAGCATCTTTATTTGATAAATTCTGTACTGAAAACAACTAAGCCACAACATGTACTATGACAGAAATTACGTTTCAAGCAACACTTTACTTGTTAACATGGTCAATTATTTAAGTTTACTAGTTGTGAATATGCCAGATATCATACAAGTGTACGGGTGGCATAGATGCACATTCAACAACACTCTCTCTATTCAATATGTTGTCGGCCTATTCTTGGGAAGCTAAGCTAGTGCTGACCTTAGCTGCCTTTGCTCTAAACTACGGGGAATTCTGGCTCCTTACCCAAATGTATTCAACTAATAAGCTTGCCAAAAAGATGGCAATGCTTAAGCAATTACCTCATTTGTTAGAAAACATGGCTCACCTGAAACCTCGTTTGGATGCACTGGAGAATCTAATCAAGTCCATTCTGGAACTAAGCAGATGTATTGTTGAATTTACTCAGCTTCCATCAAAACATATCTCAAAAGATAACCCTGCACTTTCGGCAGCTGTCGCAACCATGCCTTTTGCTGTTTACTGGAGTCTCAGATCTGTTGTAGCTTGCGCAACTTATATTACTAACCTCAGCGGCATGGGCTATGAGTAAGTTTAATTTCTCAAGTCCAAGCTGCGTGACTTACATTGCATATTACACTATTACTTATTTTTAGATTCCATGTATAACTGCTCAGTCTGATTATAGGTTTACTATGTCCACCACTGAAGTATGGGAACTTTCCACCTTGGCTCACAAGATTAAAACAATATATGACCATCTTCAGAAACAACTAATTATTTGCTATCAACAAATAGGTTTGACTCCAAAATTTCCTAATACATGAAGTATCTCCAACAACATTTACATGCAATAGTACTGATTTGTATTGTGTTCAAGTGATTTTTTTTTTTTTCTTTCCTACAGAGGAGAAGAGACAGCTTGAAGCTTATGATGCACTAGTGCATACATTTGAAGTCATGCATATTGACAACATGAAAGTTCTCAATGCACTAATACCTCCCAGGGACGGTGCAATGCCGCTTTTTGATTGCAGTACTAAGAGACGGGTTAGGATATTACTTTTTCTTACTTACAGCTTATGCATGTACAGATACACATCCATTATTCTAAATTTGCGTTCCACAAAGTTTTGTTCTTCCCCCTCTGAAATTATTCCTGAAAAGAATATTTGAAGAAAGAGAGAGCTATACATGCTTTATGAAAAAAATTTATATCAAATCTTAAAGAGGACTTTCAATTTAGGAAATGGGCGGTGCGGGACATATCGCGTTGTGAACTGCCTCTTTCAGTTGCCCCTCTCCAGCCAATATTTTGTATTGGCAAATTGTTGGTTTGTTCCCTATCTTTGGGTTTATCTGAGTTTATTCCTAACCTTCTAATTTATCGTGTTTGTCTGTTGTCCAATCAAAGTTGCCAATTAGGATAATGGAGGAAATATTTGGACTGAATTACACCTGCACATGACATGACGTATACTTGAAACTTATATTTTCTTTTCTGTGAATAGCCATTCTGCATCATCTATTTGCTCCAACTGATAAAATATTTCCTCACTTACGGTTCTTCGTGTGCATGTATACTGCTTGTGCTATTTTTACCCAATTCAATAGGGAAGAAAAGGTGATTTCACCGAGCAATAGATTAGAGGACTAAATAGGAATAGGTCCGACGGAAAGGGAATATATCAGCTTTCTTCTATTTTGTGTTCCTCTTTGCCGAAATGTTTACATAGCGCTTCAGAAGATTTGATGAATTTTCTCAATTATGACATGGGAAATAAAAGTTGCTTATTGTCTGTGTCGTAAAAATTATTTTTTCCCTGAAACTCAAATGCTGCTTATAGCTTCTATAGGTTTGGAAAACTTGCACTTTAGTCCTTGTACCTTTTAATACAAAACCTTTAATCATATTACACAGCCCACCAGAAAACTGAAAATGAAGAACCATTCAGAATCTTCCAAACGATAATAGTGTGCACTAAATTATGTTATCTTATTTTTGTTCAGCATGGATGTGTTGTTTTCCTTTTTGAATTATTTCAAACAAAGTTTTCTATAATTTTGGTTATAGACTATGAATTAGTCTTTCCTAGACCACCTATAAAATTTGTTATAAAAGCAGGTCTAGATGCATGCCATGTAACCTGTTTCAAAATTTAAATATCCTTCTGGTACATGTGGCATAAATCTAAGCCTACCTATGTCAAAAAATTTACGACGATGATGCGGGAAAGATTAATCCATAAATTGTGGATTCTTGAACTAGCTTAAATAACTTACTAGTCCAGCATTTAACCAGTTCTTTCTTAAATTATGGTGTTTCTCAACTCTTCCTTATTCATGTCAAGTCATCGTAGGAATTTACGTGGATAATAAGCTTATTTTTCATGTACTTTTAATTTTAATCTATGACAATTGTAATATGAAATTATTATTGCTGGATGGATTTTTTTTCCCTGCTCTTATTATTCTTGCTCAAGAGATTTATGTTTTTTAATATTGATTCCATCCTAATGACTTTTGAACTAAATTGCTTGATCTTGAAGGTTTGTAAATTTTCTCTAATAGCCTTCTGTAAAATAAAATCAGGTTCATCTTGAAGTTTTAAGGCGGAAGACAGTGTTATTGCTAATATCAGGACTTGATATCTCTACTGATGAATTGGCCATACTTGAACAAATTTATATGGAGTCTCAGCAACTTTCAAGAAGGATGGAGAATCAATTTGTTGTAGTTTGGATCCCTGTTGTGGATCGTTCTGCCAAATGGACTGACGATTCTCAAAGAAAATTTGAAGCCCTGCAATCCAGTATGCCGTGGTACACAGTGCTACCATCCTAGCTTGATTGACCAAGCAGTTATTAGGTTCATCAAGGAAAATTGGCAATTTAAGAATAAGCCTATCCTGGTGGTAATAGACCCACAGGGAAAGGTTGTGTCCCCTAATGCCTTCCATATGTTATGGATATGGGGAAGTGCGGCCTTTCCCTTTACAAGCGCTAGAGAAGCAGCTCTCTGGAAGGAAGAGACTTTGAAGCTGGAGGTAGTGGTTGATGGCATTGATCCAACGATACTCAATTGGGTAAGTAGCATATCTTCCTAAATAAGCCAGGTTTACCTAAGCCGAATTTTTCTTGTCAAATGATTTTCATTTACACCTAAAAGATGCAATATCTCATGTTATTCATGTTTCTGTCTAGTTTGTACCCTTCGACAAAATCCATAACAGTCCCTTTTCACTGACTTTATACATGAAATTATGCATAGTGAATTCAAAAGTTATTACAAGTCAGATCGTAAATGAAAATGGATTTTATTACTACAGCACCTATATGAACTGAGACCTATCGCGCATCTAGATGAAGTAGATGGTAGTTGGAGATCAAAACTGGTCTTACGAAAAAAAAGGACCATATTAAGATAATACACTGGTAATATGTTGACATATTGTTGTAAATCCTTCTTTAAACAGATTGCCGGAGGGTAAGCATATTATCCTATATGGAGGAGATGACATTGAATGGATTCGAAAATTCACCACTTACAGCTCGTTCTGTTGCACAAAAAGCTCGTATCCCCTTAGAGATGGTTTATGTAGGAAAGAGCAGCAAAAGAGAACAAATAAGGAGAATAATAGCAATTATACAGGTGGAAAAACTCAGCTATGCATTTTGTTGATCATCTCATGATATGGTTTTTTTGGATTCGAATAGAGTCCATGCTTTTCTCCAAGATTCAAGTTGGAAGTGCTGATGAAGGTGAACCGCTGCTGCAAGAAATCAAGAAACTACTAAGTTATGACAAGAGTGGAGTGTGGGCTTTGTATTGTAAAGGGTCAAATGTGGTTATGAGTGGGTTTGGAACCACAGTTTTAGCTGCCTTACAGGAATTTGATGAATGGAAAAATGATGTGCCAGAAAAAGGTTTTGACGTCGCATTTAAAGAATATTATGAGAAGCTTCATAGTACAGATCATCCATGTTGCCGATTCGAGTTTCCAACTAATTTTGGAAGGATCCCAGAGAACATGAGATGCCCTGAATGTCAGCGTTCCATGGAGAAGTATGTTACCTTTTCTTGCTGTCACGATACGCCAATATGAGGCCATCATCTGTGAACTGCATTCCCTTCTCTATGTTTCCACCGGTCTCCAGCAAAAAGCATTATTGTTGCTTTTATATTTCTGTTCCTAAACTTTTGTTGCATGTTATAGTCACAACCAAAATAATGCATGCTGCAAGAAATGTGTTATAGTTTTGACTTCTTTGCTAAACTTGTTAAACAAGATGAATTTATGTCGAGCACTTAAGGGATTGTATTGTTTGTTCTTCAAAGTTCAAAGAGCCCAATTTTTCCTTATCAGATACATAGATTGATAGCTTGATTTGGATCTCTTAGCAATAATCGGAAATTCAAGAAAATTTTCACAATTGTTCCACAATCATGAATTTGCAGAATATAAATGCTAGCTGCTTGGATGGGGTCTGGACATCATGATCATTGAATTTAAGCAGAATCTTAGTGATTGACCTTAATTTGCAAAGTAATTTCCTGGTTGTACAATGGATCATTATCCCATTCGTAGGTGTCCTGTTTTTATTTGTCCCTAGGTTTCAAGAACTGATATCAGAGCCTGTAAATTATTTTCTGTCATTTGATGCCAAAAATTTTCAATTCTAAAATTGCGTATTTGCAGAGTGTAAAGAAAACACAAGTTGATATTAAGCCCACGTGCAATATAGTTCAAACAAAATTATAGCTGAAAAAGATCTAGGAAAAAAATAAAGACATGTTCTTTCTTTTTGCTATCCAGAAAGAGAGCAGAATTTTTTGTGCCTCCCAACAGATAAAATTTATTTTCGGCAAACCTACTAAATAGGTTGGTTTAGAGACAGATTAGCAGGAACAACATGGCACTATGACAAAATGCTCGAAAAGTTTTCACTTCACATTGTGAATTACCACCCTTGGCATATAATCATATGTTTTGGAATGCAGAAGTTGAACCAACCGAGCTTTAGGCTGGCCAGTGGAGTATCCCCTGCCAGAGATCCGGGTTCAAACCCTGGTTTCGATAGCTAGGGAGAAGGAAGGAGGGGGAGGAGTGTTTAGGAGTTACTTAGCGAATATTTTAAAAACTAGGAACTTATCCGCAAATTGTGTGTGACAAATATTTTGTAATGAATAATGTTAATTTCAAAAATAAAATTGCAAAAACTGTTAAGTTGGTTGCATTAGTTCTTTAATTTTTTTTTTTTTATTCTAAACACTAACCGTATTTATCTTTCATCAAAGCTATTTTAATGTCACTATAGTATTATCACTAAATATCAAGTTATGATTTGAACTTCACAGGTTTGTTTGCGCATTTTGCATACTCTTTGATGGCCTTTCTTTGGGAGGTGTTTCTAAATGATTTATTCTATTCATTAATTCATTTATCTTTCGTCAAAGCTATTTTAATGTCACTATAGTATCACTCAATATCAAGTTACGCTTTGACTTCACAAGGTTGTTGCGTATTTTGCTCATTTTTTAATGGCCTTTCTTTGAGACATGTTTTAAATTGTATGCAAACACTCGGCCTGCAAATCGAAAGTAGATGACACTATCTTCTAATACCCCACGTTAATGAAAATTGGTGTCGAAAAGAAACTAAAAACTGACAAAAAAATACAAACTGAGCTGAGTAAAAAATATGGTAACCAAACCAAAATTTGAAAATGGTTCGCATATCGGAACTTATTTGAGAACATGGTGACATGGTGTAGACTAGGTTAGGAAAATTTAAGCAAAACACACAAGAATCAAGTAGTAAAACCTAATCTCCCATTTTACCGCAAGTATATGAGTCAATTGTAATATGTGAAGTTTTAGGTATCATATTCTATGAGGAATTATATGAAATGCAATTATTAAGACTTTATCACTACTCTATTATCTAAACAAATCACAAATTGAGAGTTGTGGTGGATTGTTGAATGCAATAGAATAGATAAAAGATCGAACAAATTGAAATAATTTAATAGCTAAGAATCTAGAACATAGAATTAACTAATGAATCATAAGATGCATGAATGACTTGGTAAGTTTTACCTTGCCTTGTTTTGAATCCAATTCCATATGAGCCATAAGTAATTCTCACTATGAAATGACAAGATTCTAATTATCTTTATGGTGAAATATTATGAAAATATGAATTGCATTGATTCACTTAAGTGTTCGTTATTTTCACATGAACAACTTAAGTATCACTTATTCATTTTTATTGTTAAATGGATTTATCGATGACAAATAATAACTAGATGACTTGTTAATTTGGCCAAGCAAAAACAAGTATTAAAACTTGAGCAAGTAAACAAACAAGAGCAAGCTTAACTAGTTAGAATGATTAAATCATGCTTGAAGATTCATTAGCTCCATCTATACTCTAGATGAAGCTTTAAGTGCAACATGGTCAGTGAAACAACTAAAAGTTCTACTTCAATGCAAAAATTCATATTCAACATTGAAAGTAAAAGAGATCGAGTTGAAAATGGCTTATTCAAAGATTGAACAAGACTTCAAACTTCTATTCCTCTTCCAAAAGATGAATTACAAGAGTACTTGTACAATAACTTTACTATTCTATTGAAATTGTGAGAGTATTCTATTAACTCTCTTGAACTACTATAGCTAACTTCTCTTTAACATCTTGCAAATGATTTCTATTTATAAACAAGACGCACAAGTCATTTTCCAACTTGCAAATACATTAAAATGAAATGATAAAGATTCTTCTTGAGCTCCAAAATTGGCACAAAAGTTTTCATTTGTGTTCTCAGTGGAATCTATAGCTGTCAAAAATCCTATCTTCACCTGAAAAATATGCAAAACTAGTTAGAAAATAAAGCAAGTTATGTAAGATAATAATACAGGTTAGGCAGCGAAAAAATAGAAATTTTATTACCTTATCCATGAATCTCTTTAATATATCTATATGATTACAAGGGGGTTTACACAAGAATTATCTCAAGCACAAAAGACCTCTATGCTTCAATAGGCTTAGATCCTTCAATAAAGAAGTAGGTCTATCACGAAGGCCATCCAAGTATCGAGCCTCTAACAATATCCACATGAACAAATCTTGTGAGAACCTCCAAGACTTGCTTATTTTGACTTTTGAGTGCTAGCTCCCTTGATTTATGTTAGAGAACACAAGAAAAGATGAAAGCCTAACAATTAAAGAAGAGAGAGAGAGAGAGATAACGGCACACTTAGGGGGTGGTTTTATTATTGAGGGTTTTTCTCTCTCTAGAATTTTGTCTTGTGTTGCAATAATAATCAAGAGTCCAAGCATAGACATATTTATAGAGGTAGTATTCTAGTCTTTAGGAAATAAAGGTAATTGGAAACCAAGAAGGTTTAGAAAACTTACCTTAAGCTAATCCTTCTCCTTTAGGAATTCTATTTCATAAGAAAACCATATTGCTTCTTTATTTCTTTTAGGAAACTATTTTCCAGCAAAACTTAAAATATTTATAAATAAGTCCTTTAAGTTAATTTATCACATAAATTACCCTTATGAGTATTTTACACTTATTTTAGTTACAAATTAACCCAAATATTATGTTCTTTATGCGTGTAACCCAATAGGTTCTATTCACATTAGCAATGAGTAAAAATTATAACCATGAATTAATCAATTAAGAGTTAGTTAAATTAAACAATTTATCATTAATTTACTAATTAATTAACACGTACTTATAGATCATGAGCGGCATCTAGCAATGCATCATGACCACCCAAGTGAGTAAAAAAGTCATATAGTAGACTATACCCATCAAAGACAATCTTACTATGTAATTAATATCGTTTTACCACACTATATCTCAATTAGTCTAAAAAGTGTAGTGCACATGTTTACATGACTAATTAATATTTTCTTTTTTTCTGAAATATAACTCTCCATGAATGTATAACCTTCGAAACTACTTTCAAGTTATACTATCATTTCTACAGGAGGTTTAGTGAGATAGTATTTCTAAAAAGTGGCCAAAGAGGGATATATTCTCCTAATAAAGAAGTGGTGAATCTTATATCGACTTACTCACTATCAATCCTATGCTTCATAGCTATACACAACCTTTATCCTTTAGGGCTACTCTTTTACGAGCACTGAGGAATAGAGTCTAAAGTATAGCAATCCGCACTCAAGATACTATAGTAATTTCAAGTCAAAGGATTACGTACAATATTGTCATTTAGGAGTTCAACTATTGGCACTATAGTTGAAAACTCCTGGTGGATCAATCTGATGAACTAGTTCCTAACAAGCATCTACATACTAACATAGGTGTCACGCACACCATAGTCAATGAGATCAATTACTACTTACTATAAGTAGAGGCAACGTATGTGCTAGTTTATCTATATTAATGATGTTCAATCTCATTAATAGTATGACTATGGATATTTAAGAATATGACTTTATGTATTTAGAGTCTCATAATTGTAACCCTTATAATCTCTAATACACAATCAATATTTTAAGAACTTTATCAAATAAACAAATAATATGGAAATACAAGTAATAAGTGATAAAGAAAAATGTCACGTAAATATAACATAAATAAGTGTAAGTACAAAAAGCCATAAACCAACTTGGATTTAGGGCATACACTAACAAACTCCCGCTTGCATTAAAACCAGTCACTCATTTGTTTTAGGTCAACAGAATTTACATAACTATCATGCTTTCTCTGAGACAAGGCTTTAGTGAAATGATTAGCTATATTGTCATCAGTAACAACCTTTTCTATCATTACATCATTCCTGCTAATTACTTCTCTAATGAGATGGTACGCCTAAGTATGTGTTTGGATCGTTGATGAAATCTAGGTTTCGTTGCTTGGGCGATGGCACTATTGTTGTCACAATACAAAGGTATAGGATTAACAATGGAAAGAACCGCTCCTAGCTCGTAGAATCGGCGGTAGTCTCTTGCTTCAAACTCTTTCAGCTCACATTACCACCATTTAACAGAATACGAATACAGATTGTGACTTGCTATCATATTTTTCTGACTGAAAACTCGCATCAATGAAGCCACACATTTCTAAAGTGTGTCCTTCATAAACCAAGAATAATTATTTAGTTCTTCTCAAGTACTTAATAATACTCTTGACAGTTACCCAATGCCCTGCATCCAGGTTAGCTTGGAATCTACTTGTAACACTTAAAGCGAAGGAGACTTTGGCTCTTGTACATAAGATAGCATACATAATAGATCTTATTGTTGAAGCTTAAGGAACCTTTTGCATACTATTAATCTCGATAGGTATCTTAAGACACATGTCTCTCGAAAGAATAATCCCATGTCCCATAGGCAAGAACCCCTTCTTCGATTGTTTTATGCTAAACCTCTTTAGCATCTTGTCTATATATGTCCATTGACTAATACCCAATAACCTCTTGGATCTATCTCTATAGATCCTGATTCTCATAATGTAGGTTGTCTCTCCTAGACCCTTCATAGAGAAACTCTTGAAAAGCTATACCTTTATGGTTTGTAGCAAGCAAAGATATATCGTTTCCTATCAATAATATGTCATCTGCATAAAATATTAGAAAAACGACAACGCTCTCACTCACCTTCTTGTATACATAAGGCTTGTTTTCATTTATGAGAAAATGAAACTTTTTTATTGTCTCATCAAAATGAATGTTCCAACTCCTAAAAGCTTGCTTGAGTCCATAACTGGACTTTTGAAGCTTGCATACCTTATGACTATCAATAGAGTCAAAACCTTTGGGTCGTGTCATGTATACACACATCCTCTTGCAAATTCCTGTTAAGGAATGCAGTCTTGAAATCTATTTGTCATCTCTTATAGTCATTAAAACCATTTATGGCAAGCAAAATCCTAATGGATTTAAGCATAACTACTGGTGAAAAGGTTTCTTCAAAATCAATTTCTTACCTTTGTTTGTAGCCCTTTGCCACTAGCCTTGCTTTATAGGTAACACCATACACATCAGTCTTTCTTTTAAAGACCCACTTGCACCCTATGGATTTTATCTATTCGGATGGCTCGACCAAGGTCCATACCTTATTTTGTACATGGAATCCATTTTGGATTTAATGACTGCACACCACTTCATGGAGTCTACATTAGACATAGCCTCTTCATAACTAGTAGAATCCTTATCATCTATGACTAGCACATCATTAATCTCACTAATGAGAAATCCATATCTCTCAGGAACATGACATGTTCTACTAGATCTATAAAGATCTTGTGTATTCTGAGCTTCTGATTGCGCCTCATCAACATGTGGCATAAGCTTTTATTCCATCTGTTGACTACTTTGTAGTTCTTGAATTTCTTTAAAATCTACTTTGCCCCGCTGCATCTTTCAAGAACAAACTACTTTTGCTCAGGGGAATTGTAGAAATAGTATTCTTGATAATATTTAGGATACTCCATATACAGACATTTGTCAGACTTAGCTTCAAACTTAGCTAACATGTTCCGCTTCACATAAGCAGAACAACCTCAAATCTTTAAGTAATTAAGATATGGTTTCTTACCATATCAAATCTCATAAGGTGTGGTATCAACAGATTTTGATGGAACACGGTTGAGTGCATATGAGGCGGTATCTAAGGCATAACCTCAAAACAAGTTAGGAAGAAATGCATGGTCCATTATGGATCGTACCATATATAATAGAGTACAATTTCTCCTTTTAGACACACCATTGAGTTCTGGCATGTATGGAGTAATTTATTGAGGAATAATCCTATTTTTCTCTAGATATTATTGAAACTCATGGCTCAAGTATGCTCCACATCGATTAGATCTAAGTATTTGGATACTCTTGCCAAATTGTTTCTCAACTTCAGCTCTAAAGATTTTGAACTTTTCAAAGATCTAGGATTTGTGTTTCATTAAAAACACGTAACCATAGCTAAAATGGTCATCCGTGAAAGTGATAAAGTAGGATAAACCACCTCTAGCATGGATCGATATTGGGCCACAAACATCGGTATGTATAAGCCTAAGAAGATCACTAGCACGTTCACCTTTTCCGATAAAAGGTATCTTAGTCATCTTGTCAAGTAAATAAGATCCGCATGTCCCAAACGATTTATAATCAAATGAGCCTAAGTATCCATCTTTATGCAACTTGAATATGCGTTTCTCATTCATATGGCTAAGTCTACAATGCCAAATGTTTGAATGATTTACAATATTTTTTTTTTCTTGGTATTTATGTTGAGAATGGACTTATCTTTGTCAAGAATACATAAACTATTAATTAATGAGCCAGTACCATAAGTAATACCATGCTGTTTTCTTAGCATTTAATGGCATGTATATGAGTTGGCTGTCAAATGAGCAGAAGTTACAATAATTAGGCCAGTTTTCATCATGTGAAAAAGAACAACTTCTATTCTTTTGAATGATGGTAAAACCATCCAAATCTAAGGCAGAAATAGAAATGATGTTCTTTGTAAGTACAGGAACAAAATAACAATTTTTTATTCTAGACTAAGCCTAATGGGCAAAGAGAGTAAATAGGTTCGTACAACTAATGCAGCAACTCTAGCTCTATTCCCTACACATAGCTCGATTTCTCCCTTCGCCAAGAATCTACTACCTTTAAGACCCTGCATATTATTGCAAATATGAGATCCAGATCCGGTATCTAATACCTATGAGTCTTGATTAGTAGATAAATTTATCTCAATCATATACGTATCAGAGGTTGAAGCTTCACCAAGCTTCTTTGACTTCAAAGAGTCAAGATAGGCCTTGTAGTTCCTCGTCCAATACCCATCTTGCCTGTAATGGAAGCACGTGCCCTTGGGTTTGTTTTTTTATCCCACCCTTAGGCTTGTTTCTTTTCTTGGACTTCTTAAGTCCAAAATTGGGCTTCTTCTTTTTCTTGGAGCCCGAAACAAGTATAGCAGTACTCTTCTTCTTCTTTATATTGGGCTCAGTAATCTTAAGCATATTCAACAATTTAGTCAGTGTGCACTCCACTTTTTGCATGTCGAAATGCAAGATAAATTGTGAATAACTCTTAAGGAGGGAATGAATAATTAAGTCAATACTTAACTCATTGTCTTGGACATGTCCCAGATAATTAAGTCAATACCTAACTCATTGTCTTGGACATGTCCCAAATTAGCCAATTTTTCAATTAGGTCAATTATTTTCAGTACATGGGCAAAAACTGAAGATCCATCTGCCATCTTGCATCGACAGAGCTCCTTAGAGGTCTCATACCTCTTAGTCCTAGCTTGTGCGTCGAACATTTCTTTAAGGTGCACAATCATGGACAGAGCATCCATCTTAAGATGTTGCTTTTGCAATGTCGGGATCATAGCGACTAACATGATGCATGTTGCAACATCATTATTGGTCTTATGCATCTCATATGCATCTATTTCCTCAGGTGATACAGTAGCAGGAGGAGGCAGCATGGGTTTGTCGAGGACATACTTAATTTTCTCATGTTTAAGAACAATTCTCAAATTGAGATGCCAATCCTCAAAGTTGGTTTTATTGAGTTTATAGTCATTCGGAATTGGTCACAAATTCACATTAGACATTCTACAACAAAAAGTAAAGACAAAAATAAGTATTTGTTTTATGTCATATATGCAAACTAAAATTGTGGACTCAAAAAATTTATTTGGTTTGCTCCCACTATTTTACTTCAAATCAATAGCCCTCAATATTGATTTAGAAATCCGTTGGAAATTCCTAGTGGATTAGGATCTCATCTAATTAACTTTGAACTTGACGAAAGAAACAACCAAAAATAATTTTGATTCGAAAGGTAACTTTTACCAATCGCAACTTTTGTGACTTCTAGATAGTTGAGTATCAAATCTTGATATTCATATCTTATGTGTTACCCAACATTGCCTCAAAAACCTTAACAAAGACTAACAAGTTATGTATTTTTGTTAAGTCATATCCATTATTTAGGGATCATATCTCATAACAAAAAAAATATTCCGAGTTAGGTGACCTTGGCCAACAAGCCAAAACTTAATGGGAACTCTTTGTTTTTGCTATAATAATGGAAGGCAACTTAATTAGTGACTTAATATTTAGTTTGAGGGATTATATTTTTTAAAATTAATGTCTCATCATATCATGCAAATAAAATATATCATCATATAAAATAAAAGTATAATAAAACGTAAATGATTATAGACTTTAACTAATAATATTTTCTTTGAGCGTTGAACAAAATATTTGGTCAACATTCCTAATGGATGTGTCAACTCCTTGATGCGCCTCCTTGGTTGCTCCTTGGTGCAATCTCATCTTCTTGTACATTACATATGTAATTCTAATATAAAAAATTTAGAAAATAAACATATTCATAACCTTTGCTATATACATTACAAGTATTGATCAAAAAATCTCAAGTTACATTCGAGGGGCATTTATGTGGAGAAGAGAACTACATCAGAATAATAGAGAAAGCAAGACACACAGGCCCTATTTCAAAAACCAATACAAGCCAACCAAAATAGAAATAACAACCATTCAATCACATTGGTCTAGTCCACAATCATCCACCATGCCACCATACAATTTAACAATCAAATAAATTAATTTATTTAATTCTAATCATAAATCACATGGTCTGAAAATTAGATCAATATTCTTGAATTTATTTGTCTCAAAATAAAGTTATAGAAGGTGTAGGTTTCTAAAATTAACTTTCCAAATCTTAAAAATTAAAATTGGAAAGAGTTTTTCACCAAGAAATTTCAAAAAATCATGTTTTCCAAAAAAATAAGAAAAATTTCCCCTAGTTTCTACCCTATCTACGAATCACCAAAGATTTGGCATAACCAACACGAGTCTAGCTGCGATACCCGTGGATGCGTGCGTATCAAGCCACATTCGTGCCACCAGTGGTTCTCAATTTTTGAAAAAATGATTTTGAAATTTTTTTAAAACTCTTTTGATCTAAATCATGTTAAAACTCTTTAGCACATAAAATTATTTAGAAACTATAAAAACAGTCTTAAGAACTCACTTAATTATTTAAAACACTTTTAAACAATTAAGATCTTTTCTTAAAAATAAACTCTTGATTTTTCTAAAACAATTTTGAGACAAATTTTATCAAGAATAAATCATCATATTTATGACAATTAATACATACACATCGTATAGATATAATTTAAAGGAGGCTCTGATACCACTGTAAAGGTAATAATACAGTGTATGCAGGTCGAAAAATTAAAATTTTATTACCTTAGCCATGGATCTCTTTGATATATCTATATGATTACAAGGGGATTTACACAAGAATGACCTCAAACACAGAAGATTTCTATGCTTCAATAGGCTTAGATCCTTCGATGAAGAGGTAGGTGTATCACAAAAGCCCTCCAAGTGTCCAGCCTCTAACAATATCCACACGAACAAATCTTGTGGGAACCTCCAAGACTTGCTTACTTTGACTTTTGAGTGCTAGCTTCCTTGATTTATTTAGAGAACACAAGAAAAGATGAGAACCTAACAATTAGGAAGAGAGAGAGGTAGCAGCACACTTAGGGGGTGGCAGCACTATTAAGGGTTTTTTTTCTCTCTAGAATTTTGTCTTGTATTGCAATAATAATCAAGAGTCTAAGCATGAACATATTTATAGAGTTAATATTCTAGTCTTTAAGGAAATAAAGGTAATTGGAAACCAAGAAGATTTAGGAAGATCCTATTCAATAACGAAACCATATAGCTTCTTTATTTCTTTTAGGAAACTAATTTCTAGCAAAACTTAGAATATTTATAAATAAGTTCTTGAAGTTAATTTATCACATAAATTAACCCCATAAGGATCTTATACTTATCTTTGTTACAATTTAGCCCAAAGATTATGTTCTTTATGTGTGTGACTCGTTAGATTCCATTCACTCTGGCAATAAGCACAAATTATAACTTATTAATTAATCAATTAAGTGTTAGAATAATTTAACACTTTAATTTATCATTAATTTACTAATTAATTAATTCGTACTTATAGATAATGAGTAGCATCTAACAATGCATCATGACCACCCAAGTGAATAAAAAAGTCATATGGTAGACTATATCCATCAAAGACAATGTTACCGTGTAATTAATATCCTTTCACCACACTATCCCAATTAGTATAAAAGGCGTAGTGCATACTTTTAAATGACTAATTAATATTTCCTTGTCCCTGAAATATAACTCTTCATGATGTATAACCTTGAAACTACTTTCAAATTATACTATCACATCTGCAGGAGGTTTAATAAGTTAGTATTTCTAACAAATAGCCAAAGAGGGAAATACTCTCCTAATAAGCTGTGGTGAATCCTATATCAATTACTCACAATCCTTCTATGCTTCATACTATACCCAACCTCTATTTTTTGGGCTACTCTGTCTTGAGCACCGAGAAATAGAGTTAAAGTACAGCAATCCACACTCAAGATACTACTGTAATCTCAAATCAGAGGATCACTTGCACCATTGTTATTTAAGAGTTCAACCATTGGTATAGTTGAAACTCTTAGCGAATCAATCCAATAAACTTGTTCCTGATAAGCATCCACATGCTAACTTAGGTGTCATGCACACCATAGTCAATGAGATCAACTACTACTTACTATAAATAGAGACAGAGTATGTGCTAGTCTGTCCGTATTAATGATGTCTAATATCATTAATATTATGACTAGGGATATTTAAAAATATGACTTTATGTATTTAGAGTCTTATAATTGTATCCCTTACATACTCTAATACATAGTCAATATTTTAAGGACTTTATCAAACAAACGAGAAACATGGAAATACAAGTCATAAGTGATAAAGAAAAAAGCCACATAAATATGAATAAATAAGTGTCAATGCAAAAATGCTTAAACCAAATTAGTTTCAGGGCATACACTAAGAAGTTACAACTAGCAGAAACCCTAGCCGACATACGATCTACATGCCAGATTCGTGGACCAGTGACTTGCGGATCACACAAAAGATGGCCCATGATTTTCGAACTTGCTGAGTTGGCTTCCATGTGTTTTAGAACTTTTTCACACATTTCCATGTATTTTTGCTGATTTTTAATTTCTCAAATATTGCACAATTTGTTCTTCAATAATGTTCACTCAACTTAATCACTTAAATTCACTTTGATTTTGATCCATTTTGACTTCAATTGATCCAAATTGAGATTAAGTATCATGAATCTGCAAAAGTGTACAAAAAATTGTGTATTAAATAGCTCAAGATATCAATTATACCTCAAAATCCTAATTTTGGGAGAAAAATCCTAATTGTTGGAAAATAAGTCATTTTAAGCCAAAATTACTATAATTATACTAAAAACACACCAAAAATACATGATAAACTATATACTAATATTGGTTAATTTATCACGCATCACATGGGTTAGAGTACTATTTTTTAATTTTAAAAAAATCGTGGTTATCTGAACCTGTCTATATATAAAATTAATTTAGATTTTATAATTTTGGTGTTAAAAATTAATATGTGCAAAATAAGTTTTGTTGATTTTTAAAGAGAAAAGAAGGCGAAAACATGTGAAGAACGATTTTGTAATTTGAAATGTTCAATGCTGGAATTTAAAATGTTTAAAATTATGATAACATATTTTGATGATGAACTTGTAGGTTACCTGTTTTATCAGATTTGATCCATTAATACCTTTTCTTTAGTTTGGACAAGGGTCATATATTGAAAATTTGCAATATTGTAATTTTGATTAGTCTAATTTGTAATGTTGTAATTTTGGCTGCCCGACAAAGTTCAATTGGGCAACTAATTAACCGGTTTAATATGATAGTAGGTTATCAATATTGTTGAGTCGATACAAACATTTAAGGTCAACCTAATTACAAATGTACTGATTAATCCATCCAAGTTAATCATACCACTTTCTATTAACATCCGACACGAGCCTCAACCATCTCACACAACATGAACATATCTATCTACCATATATAAAAGTGTGAATTTGTTGGCTACAATGAATATCGTCCATTATCAAACTGTCATTTGGTTATTGTCTTGTCTCTTACTGTAATTTCAACCACTAATTTATTCTTCTCATTTTTTCTGAGGCAACTTCTCACTCTATACACATACTTCCAACCCCTTCGCCCTCTTTTGTCTTGGTTCATAGCTTCCACCTTCTAACCACCTTTCCCCGTTCCTGTGCTCTATTACTGCCGAAATATACAGTCCCATCTTCCAAAGAATCAAAAGCAAGCACTTGTGCTACTCTTCAAAAGTTGAGGTAGAACCTTACACAATTTTGTGAATTTATACTTTGTTCAGTTTGTTCATACACCTTTTATATTTACCCACAGTTCTAAATTGGGAGTAGTGGTCTGTATCCTGGCTGGCCCACTTGGATTTTTTATGAGGGGAGAAATGTTATAATTTGAGACTCTCTCTGTTGCATGAAAATTAACTTTCCAACCATTTTTTTGATTCCTTTTCTACCCTTAAAAAAAATTAAAGATATGAGCTATTCCATGTGAAGTTGTTGATTCAATTTTTCCGAGGTATAGTTCTTTAAAATTTACATTTTTAGGATAAAATTCAGAATAATTTGTGTTACGCAGCATTTTTTTTTTTTTTTTTAGGAAACGCAGCATTTTTTAATTCCTTTTTCTTGTCTGTTGGATTTTTTTTTTTTTCCTTGTTTGGGTGATGTTAGCATTGGATTTGATGAATATATTTCCAGCTCTGTTGATTTCAGCCAAGGGTTTTTAACGGGACGTGGAAGGGGAAAAGAATGGGAAGAGAGAGGATTTGAATTTGACGGCATAGATTTAGGCTAAATTTCTTCTAAATTCGGATTTTTTTCCTTTAACTGCTGAATTTCACTTCTTTTTCCAGTTCAAGGGGGAATCTTAAACACTTATAGAGAATTAAAAACTTTTGATTATGTGTTGTCAAATTTCAAAAGGAAATGGAATTGGTGTTTATCATAAATTTATTCATTTAGTTCATACTAAAAGAACATTTGATAAAACTGAAGTCTAAGATATGAAACCTGAAATCTAAAAGCTAAGTATTGAAAGTATTAACCTGTTGAATCAATAAAATTATATTTGTTGGATAATTAACTAAATTTAAGCACCAAATTTGAATACCCAGCCTTTTAAATATAATATCTTTTTCTTAAAATAATGAAGGGTTCGTTTGGTTTATGGGATGACATGAAATTGGATTACTAATCCTATGTCATCCAATGTTTGGTTGCACTTTAAACATAAGATTACACATCCTACCTAATAGAATTAATCCCATGTACATGGGATAAATAATCCAATGGGGGTGGTAGTATTAGTCATCCCAGGATGATTCTTAGACGAGATAATAAAATTGCTGACTGTTTTGCCTCTACTACCATTAAACCACCACCACCACCACCATGTTGTACCTCCACTTCCACCACCATTACTGCCACCACCAAATTGCACTACCATCACTACCATGACCATCATTAACAACCATCACACATTACTACCATCACTGAGGACCACCACCATCAATGCTAAGCAACACCACTATTACCACCGTCTTCTATTGCAGACTACCATTATTACCATCATCATGTAACATCACTACCACCATTTATCACCATGCATCACCATGACCATCTACTACCATGCACCATAACCACTATTACTAAATAAAAATAATATTGTAAATACTAGATATTTTAGTCAGTAAAAGTAAAATTTAATCTCCAATACAACAGACAATGATATTATTTTTTAAGATATCCCATGAAATCCAATATTAACCAAACATTGAATAATTGGGGACTATTAATTCGGGGGTTACTCATCTCAGGATTCATAATTCGAGAATGAGTCATCACATCTGATCTCGTCTGTGAACCAAACGGACCCGAAACAATTTAGATATAGTGCACATGTGAAAGAGAGAGAGAGCGTGTGTGCATGCGTGTGTTTGTTTATGAGAGTAGCCCACTATGATATTGGTTCTTCATTGCTTCTTTGACAAAAAAATCACTGAAATAATTAGTTCCACTAGAAAATTTTCCAGATTCCATGGAGACTTTTTTGAGATCCCCTGAATTTAGAAATAATCTCTTAAAGCACTAAACTCGATTTATAGAAACTTCTTGATCTTCGTGAGGTGCCAATCTCTGTTCACCATCTCCATATTGGCAGTCATAAATTAGAGTAGTACTGTGGTACAATGACATGTGCTAGGCAATGCAAAGGGGTATTGCTTTTGTTCCATCTTGCCTCATAAAATTTGTAGAATGATATTGAAAAAAATCTAAATGCCCAAGTAACAAGTCTTTCTCTTCATGTTTGAAAAAAACTTCTTTGACCTTTTCTATCATTGAGTACCACATGTCATAAACAAGATGTACAATACGAGAATATGTGTCAGTAATCCCTACAAAATCTATGATAGGCTTAGTGAACTTCAACAAGTACTCCAAACTATTACACAAACTGTCATCGACAATGCATTGTTTCACTTTACGGGCTTTAGCTTCAATTGAAGTCTTTCCATCTTCTTTGCAAGTTTTTCCACCTTTCATCCATTACCATGCTATCTAGTGCTTTTCTTACCTTATTTAAATGTTCAACCATGGTAATCCCATAAGAATTCCTGGTCTCAGCAATTTTCAGTGAACTTAAAATTTAATAATTGTTAAAAATTGCATGTGACATGTCATGATTGACAATAAAATTTCCAATAGTTTGACAATCACTGGTCAATTTAATAATCCAATTGCACTGAACATACTCATCCAAATTTTCTGAAGGATCATACATTCTTTTCAATGCCAAATTCTAGCTACGTGCTACACGAGGTATCCAAAAGATATGAGAATATTTGTGCTCGATAATTTTCCCAGCAACCTTGTAGTTAGCAGCATTGTCGATAATAATTTGCACAACATTATTCAGTCCAACCTTTCTATTGCATTGATAAATACATTGGAACAAAACTGGAATTCTTTACCTGTCCACTTGCATTAGTTGATGAAATAAACATGGCTTCAACTTCAGACGCTACCATAATATTGATTAGAAGTCTTGTTAGTATATCTGACTGGCTGTCCAAACAAATAGATACGTATTTCTTATTTGAACTATCACTAGTGCGCTGAAGTTCCGTCATTATGTGTGTTTTTTCTTGACAAAGGAGGGTTGTGCGCAACCTATCATAGCTTGGATAAGTACAACCAGATAACTTACTATTTATCAAGTGTAATGAGTATTTTCGAAAATGCGGACAATGAGCAAAGTTAAACGGTAAAGCAGAGGCATAAAACAATCTAGCGCATAGTTTATCAGCAGCATCCCTTTCAAACACGTTGAAAGCCTTTTCTAGTGCATCTAATTTTCTTTTTTTTCTGTTGCAAGATATCTGAATCTTGTAGTAAGCTCAAGTAATGAGTTTCACTTGTATTTTATCAGAGATAGCCTTGTAGATTTCAATACCATAATTTAGAAGTTTAAATGTCCCTTCACTTTAGAGTATGATCATGTAACTTTTTTTTTGTTGCAGTAGTTACAAGACCGTACTCTATTCCCTCTATGAAGATGGCGTGCGTATTTCATATTATTCCACAAAGGTTTGTCATCAAGATCAAATCTTTGAGGATTGGGTAGTCTAAAAGCTACCTTTTGCTTTCTCTTGGTGGATGATAATGACAACAATATAACTGATAAAACAAGCATGGGAAAAAAAGAAAAGATATTATTGATTGAAAAGATATTATTTGGAAGTCTTGAAACACTAATTTTCCTAGAATATTCAGAAGTTATATTTGCATATTCTTGATTCTTCTTTTGATTTTTCACTTGCTTCTCCTGTAACCCTTTTGACACTCTGCCCTGCTTTTGGTTCCTTTTCATTAAATGGTTTAGAGAAGATAATGATTGTAGAATTTTGAAGAGTGATACTATAGCTAGAACATCAAAAAAATTTCTTGGTTTTATTTCTTTGAATCGGCGGCAGAATGAGTTTGAGAACTGGTGCTTATTGGGAATCTGGGATTGTGCAAAGTGATATTATATGGATATCATATCATAATATGCTAGCCTACTATGTTATATTATCGTATTCTCCTATACAGATGAGACATCCATGCAAGTTGACTAATAATACATGAATTATTGTGGTTATTATAAGCGAATATGTAACATAATTCGTTGTGCACTTTGCTATAAGTCACTATAATATATTATTGTATATTCATTATATATATATATATATATATATATATATATATATATATGGGCATGAAAAATCTTATAAATGTACATGAAGAGTTGTATAATCAATTATGATCTTGAATAATATGATTAATTATACACCTTACTTAATGATTGAGGTATTCATTTTAATAGAATTACAAATTGTTTAATGATTCTATATGATCTTGACTATAGAATTATATGTTGTTTAAGAATATACAAGCTTAATGATTCTTTGTGATCATAGAGTTATACATTGCTTGTTACATCGATTATAAAATTATACATTGATAAACGATGTACAATAATCAATAATTATATGTACTATTCATTCTACAATTACACATTGCCCATTTCAATATTGCTTACCATTTCTTCAAGATAATGATAATAAGAATTTTAGATTGCTTACCTAAGCTATATGACCCTAATTATCGAATATACATCGCTTTATAATACAAGATCAATGATTATTTGTGATATTAATACTAGAATTAGACATTGCCTACCCCAACATTGTTTATCTTTTTTTTTTTTAATCGTGATAATAGAATTTATTATCACTCTACAATATTGAATCGTTCTATATGACTTTGGTAATGGTTATACATTAGCTAATAATATATCACTTGATATGTATTTTAATCTTGATAGTGAATTATATATTGCATAATTGAATATGTTTGTACCTTTTTATTTTGGAAAGGATTTTAGAGGTATGTTTCCGAATTTGACACCTAAAAATGTACCTAATGCCGGTACTCATACCTGAATCCATGTAATGTGGTAGTTCAGTATTTGTTCTATTTTGTATTTTGTTCTAAATTTATCTTACACTTAATCTTTTCCAAATTTTGTGTAGAATTGACTTTTAAATTTTTGGAACGTCATTAACATTTTAACCAAAAAAGAAAGAGCTGAATTTTCTAGAGCAAGAAATAATTGAATTCATTTTCATACACAACAAAATAAAACTTTTTTAATTGTAATTAATTTTCATTTAGACTAAGATTCAAAATATGGACTAGTATTCATTTTATTTTTTTATATAAATATCTTAAATTAATTAGTTTTTAGCATTGAACATAGAAAGTTTGTCGATATTCTAGTTATTTTGTGATTTTTTTATAACAAGTCCAATGACCATTTTTTGGTTCTTTTAAAAAGTCTAGTCATCATCTTTAATTGAAATCAATTAACTTTAGTCAATACTTCATTATGAAACATAAAAATTAATTATATTGACTAGCCAGATAATTAAACAAAAATTTTCTTTAAGATATTATAATTGTGTTTTCTTCTTTTATTTTTTGAGCTGTTTGTTTAAATTCAGCATGCACTAAATCTTTTTTTTTTTTTTTAAAAGCTAAGCTAACATTTTAATGCTATCATTAACTCATGCAATAGGAAAAAAAAATCCTACTTTTTGTATTCTTTCTTATTTATGGCTACAAATAAGATCAAAGAGAAAGTACATGCTAATGTGGTTGGTTTTCATTGAATAAATACATTTCTTATATAAAAATATTTTCATACCTCGTCAACATCTACTTATTGTATTTAATATATCAAACAAATAATAAAATAAAAGCACATATTAATATCATATCATTTCATGCCTAAGCACAATCATAGCCATGTTAAGACTGAATTAATGACGTATCTTAGAAATCAGTATTATGCATAAGCACAATTAAAGTAACGGCTGATCGTAGAAGTTCGCATTAGTTAGAAGTATTTTATTATACAAGTGAAAGCTGAGTATTTTATTATACAAGTGAAAGAGAGCATGGTGAATTGTTATAATTACCTACAAGTGACTGGCTTCTGGTAGCTTTACGATAGGAATCAAAACGAAAAAAAAGGCCATATTATTTATCCAGTGAATAATGCTATTTACCTCAAAAGGGTCACCAGCTTGTAACTTTACAAAACATTTTTTCATTTTTTGGATCCTCCCTCATTATTTAGAGTCCACTAATCTAACTCCTAGATTCTAAAGAATCATCTCGATCTCTTTCGTAAAAATGTTCTTCATCTTCCACTTGATAACATGTAATCACATCTCAATATCTCAACATGGAAAGAACTCTTGAAGCTGGATTAAACCCTCCAAAATCTCCCATGGTGCGACCAAGTTCCACAACCAGATTCACTATTGCCATTTTCAGATGCTGGCAGAACAATTTTGGTTCAAATCTTCCTCCATTCTCTTCTAATTTCAGCAGCTCTCTTTCCAGATTAAATAATCTCCTCCTCCACCATAGACAGAAATGCCGAAGACCAACAAATACAAATGCAGCTTGACTCCTACATAATTAACGAACCCAAATTACGGCTGGAACCATGCGACACGGGCGCTCCGGGAGCAAGTGATTAGTCCGCGTGACATAGATACAATCAGCATTCATTGGCCTTTACGAGACATGGAAGTAATTGTTACTGGCAGCATTCCACTAGTCAGGAGCAACCATGACAACTTGCATTGTTTAATTTTAGCTATGGTTTACATTAGGAGATTTGTTTAAAAAAAAAAAAAACACACACACACACACAAGAAATGCTGTTGAATCCATACTTGAACACGCATAAACAGAGAAGCACAACCCCTTTAGAACATGAAAAAAAAAAAAACCCAAAAAAGTTAACAATTATACAGCTTTGTCATAACAACTATACAATCAATTAAAAATCCTGAACGTCCAATATGACCGGTAACTACACATTATGTCGGCTAGGTGCCTTCAAGATGAACAATTCCATACATCATTCGACTCTTTGACTTAAAACTTATTTGCCAAAAACTTGAAATAGAAAAGGAGAAAAAGAAGCCGATAGCACTGCCTGATTGTATATTGATATTGTCTAAACACCTAACTACCATAACAAATTCTAGAATAAATACACCACTTCCTAATCAAATTTTTTACAAGCATTGAATTTTCAGCACCTGAACTGGCACACAAAGAAGAAACTGAAACTGAATTTACTGAATTTTCCAAATATCTGCTCCCTCGCGTTCAGCACGCAGCGACTCTGCAGCATGTTAAACTAGATTCAGCATATTCACATAACTCTTGAGTCAAACTTGCGCCAATCAACATAGAAATAGCAACTATGTAATAGAGCATAAAACCCCTGTATACACATGATCAACTTTCATCTATATATAATCTTCCCATGCAAGAAACAGGGAGTTCATTGCTTAGACAATATAATGCACAAAAGCAAGAATTCCAAAATATCCACATGACATAATACTGTAAAAGATATTAAAAATTTAACAAGCCTGAGGGAAGCAAGGGAGAATTTTTTTTTTTTTTTTTTTTTTTTTGGAAAGTGGAGAAAGAAGAGGAGGAGGAGGAGGAGGAGGATAAGGGAGGAGGGAATAGCAAGAAAAGAAAGGGAGGGGGGGGGGGGGGGGGAGTAAGCATTTGTTAGCCAAAATGAAAAAGCAACATTAAGCATTTTCATGGATACACATGTCCAGAACTACATAAATCAAGTTTACCTAGTCCGAGAAGACACTCATTACATCCGAAGGGGAAAGACGTAACGTGGAAACTCCCACTTTATCATTTTCAACAAACTTCATGTTGGGCTCCTGCTTCACTTTGTTTGCATTGTTTTCTCCATGCAACTTTTCTTGATTCATGCTGCCAATCGGCACACCAGTTTCATCCACAGCAAAACGACTAGGAATTGATGTCCCTCTACCAAGAAAGGTAGCACTCTTATGCACTCCATGATCAAACATTTGCCAAGAATTACCATCATAAGAATCCTGCACTACTGAAATATTAGGAACAGGGGCTGGCAACTGTCCGGCAGGACCAAATCTTGAAGCCGATGTCGGAACTTGCACGCCAGCACCATTTTCTGCATTGACAGAACCAGACGACAAGGTTGGAGATATTGAACCTGTACCTGATAAACCACTAAGAATACCTATGGGTTTAAGTTCTACATCCTCTATCCTCCCAGTGCTCAGTGAAGAAATATTTGTTCGAGGTGAGAGAACGCTGTAATTTATGATGGAACTTCCACTAAGGCTGCAATTTTGATTAGCAGAAGCAAGGCTATTTCCCGCTTGGAAGTTGGCTGAAGATCGTGAGGGAACAACAAGACAGGAAGGTTGTACATTGATTGAACGACTAGGCTCTGGAAGTGTAGATTGTTTCTGTTGTGGTTCCTGCAGCTGTCTATGCTGTTGTTGCTTAGAGTGCATTATGCTCATCATCACATTACCATTTTGAACGTTTAAACCAGTAACATTGTCACAAGCAACCACATTAGCAAGGTTTTCTGAAGACCAGGCTCCGAGTCCTGAGTGAGCATTATTAGCAGAAATAACAGTTTGAGAAAAATGCTTGGATAAGTTGGATGGGCATTTCATCAATGGCTGTCCGTAAGCAACATTCTGATCAAGAGTTATGCATTTGGATACTTGCAGAGATGCTTGTAGTAGAGTAGATTGGTCCATTCCCGGCAATACAAGGTTACCTGTTGGTCGATTTAAAAGCTCAGCACGCAATGCTGCCAAAGTTTCTGGTGGAATTCGTCCAGCCGCAGCCACTCCTTGAAAATCAAACGTTTCCAATGAACCAACTTTTGGCTCAAGAGGCCCACAAAAAGAACTGGGAATGCCACCATGTTGTTGCGCTACTCCACTTAGCCTTTTTAAATATAGTCTAAATTTCTGCAAAACAGATTATCACAAAACATAGGATAAGTAGTGAAAAGCTAAAATAGTGATTATAAGAAATGCATCATAAATTCTACCCGATATTATTTGGAAACTGAAAATGACATGATAGACAACAATAATAGCAAGCGCATGTAATCCAAATGCAATCAAGTTGAACACAATATGACTGCAATGGCACATGTGCAAACTTACATCTCAAACTTGACACAATAAAATACCAAAAGCATGTTTCTTTATATCCAGAAGATAATTAACTGATTAATGCTTAAGCTGTGTTACTGATGCGTTTTACATCATGCTTACACAGAAGAGAACATACAAAATAAGGGTAGGTCACTATTGGAAAGCCAATTACGAACTGTTCTTGATTGCTTATAATCAGTAATTGCAACTTTCTTAGAACTAAAATCTGTTTTACTCCTTACCATTTTGGCTTCTACTCTTAGCATAGTGTAAGATGAAAGAAGTTGATTATGAGATGAAAACTTTGAGCTAATTTTAAAGTGAATTTTGATGTTCAGAAGTTTAAAAATGAATACATAGGAAGCATAAGTCAAGGAGAATAGACCCCTAGCACAACCCCCCTCACCTTCCGGGGGGCACAGCTGCCCCAGAGCAACCAGAAACTGAAGTATAATGTCTCTCTAGTCAAAACTCCAAAAACCAGAAGAATAAACATTAAGATGCATTTACAGGAGGACGACAGACTTGTAAATATTTATCCAGTCACATCCATAATATGACATTGAATATCAACCATAAAAACATGGAGTTCCAAAATGATATTACGTGACTCTCAGCTAATTCAAAAACCTGTTCATTTGTATTTTAGGATTTGAAAAACCTTTAGAAATGTGACAGCAAACATGGCAAGAGTAGACACTTATAGGGCTGTAAACGAGCCAAGTAAGCTGAGTATTTTAGGTTCAAGCTCGTGCTCGTTTATTAAACTTGCAAGCTCGAGCTCAACTCGATTATTAACAAGCCAAATTTTGTGTTCGAGCTCAACTTGTTACATAAAACATAAGGCTCAAAATCCAACCCAAGCTCAGCTCATTCAACACAAACGAACTGAGCTCAAGCAAGCTTGAGCTCGTTTACACAAACAGACCAAGCTCAATTGAGCTTGAATATTTTATGTTCCAATTCACCTGTTTTCTAATTCAATATAAAATTATTAACAAACTACAATTCAGTTACTTCCTAATTAAACTTAACATAAAAAATAAGTACCATAACAGAGAAATGAGGTAGGCATTAGGGTACTTGGGAAATAACCTAAATGTGAAAAGACATTACTGTCCACGTTCACGAATGTAAACGAGTGTTTGTGAACAATACTTGTGTTCGTTTGTTTAATAAACGAGCTTAATTTTTTGTTTTAGCTCGGATCGTTTAGTCATACGAACAAGCCAAAATCGAGCTTTCACGAGCCGAGCCAAACCGAGTTCCAGTTCGCAAATAACTTGGTTCAATTAACAGCTCTATCACACTTATTATTACAGGTACTTTATCCCCAATGTGCAAAATGGTCAATGAATATTTGAACCATGCCACCAAAAAAAAAAAATACACCATTTTTTTCAAACAAAATCACACAGACAACTTCTGATTATGTAAACTTTCTATTATTTCAAAAGAGTTTCCTAAGACTATATCCTTGTATCTGTACAACTAACTACACAAGGACCAGCATTACCAGAAGAAGTGGATGATTTTCTGTGCTCTAAGGAATAAAAACTTTTATCGAATTTTGTCCTCAATGTAAGAGATATTCAAGTTTTCCACTTATTAATAGTTAAATAGCCAAAAAAAAAAAATCCTTTTTTCCAGATTTCCTAACCAGCAGATGGAAGGAACTTAATCATGTTAATCCTCTCGCAGGAACAGAAATGCTAGAATATTCTATTCTAATCTTGCATTCACCAATTATTGTTCTATGTACACAAAAAGTTACAAATGACAACAGGAAAAATATCAGAAGGTGTCAAAAAACACGAGTCTTGTCCATCAGAAATTCCAACCTGCAAATGGCTAGCCACGTTTTCTCGGGTTAAACCTGGTACATTCATCAATTCCAGAATCCTCTTTGGGACAGCCTCTGTAAAAGGAAGCCCAAAGTTAAAGAGAAAAAAAAAAAAAAAAAAAAAAAAAAGAACAACAACGTACCAAAAACAAGCACCAATAACAAAAGTACAATACGGAACCCTCTATCTAGAATTTAAGAAAAGCAATTAAGTTAGGAATCTAGTCCAGAACTACTAAAACCAGTGATGAGATGTATTATAGACAAAATGGTGAAAGTTCATACTATCAATCCCCAGGTGGTGGACGGCACTAACAAATTGTTGATGAAGCTCAACAGACCAGACTACGCGTGGCTTCTTTGAAGTAGTAGGGTCATCATTTTCTGTTTCATTATCATCTTCTTCTTTACTATCTTTCCTTTTCTTCAATGTTTTTGATAATCCATCTTCTCCTTCGTTAAAAGAAGAAGTATATTCAGAATCGTCAATTCCATTTCTGTGCCTATCATTATCTTCCAAGCCACCAGAGTGCTCATTTTCTTTACCCACATTACATCTTTTCCTAACCACATGCTGCCAGATGTTCTTTAACTCTTCAGTGCGTATGGGCTTAATCAGATAATCACAAGCCCCGTGTTTAACTCCCCTCATGACAAGGCTGGTTCTGTCATCTCCGGACATCACTACAGAACAAAATGCATTGTTATCTAAAAAGTTGTTTACACTATATAAGCCAGCAAAGAATAACACCACTTACTTATAACAGGAAGGTCCATTTCCAACCCAACAAGCTCAAGAAGCTTAAAGCCATCCATATCAGGCATGTGAACATCACTCAGTACAATATCAAAAAAACCTTTCCTTTCCCTTAAGAGATTCAAAGCAACAGTAGCCTGGGAACAAGTGGTAACTGCAAGTGACTCCAGACTGTCAAATAAATGAAATGACACAGTATTCCACTAAAAAATAGTTCAGAAAAAATTTTAGAATTTCAAAAGAACAAAGAAAAGAGAGAGACGAAAGCTGGTCTTTAAATATGGTCTTTTTCTCCCTAACAATGTCGTAGAACAGCGGTTTGGAATGATTACTAAATGTAAGAAGTTCTGGATAACCAAAGATCTTGATGAGAACTTGCACAATGTTATTGATGTATGATGTTAAGGTATGTATAGATTACCTACACAGCTTTCAAGGGATACAAAACAAAAAGCTTGAAGGAAAAAGAGCAACAATTTCTTATTCACTCCACCGTTCAATAAGTGTTCTTTCTCTTTGTTTGATAGATGAATGAAAGAGGATAAAAATGAAGGTTTTAGATTTTACTTTCCTTATGCACTAATTCTGAATGTTGTTTTAAAGCATAACTTGGTAATCCTCGGCATTAAGTCTTCTTGTTCCTTTGGGAACTATCTTCTAATGGGGAAACAAAGGCTGGCATTTTAATTGAATTTTTTTTAATTCTAATGCTACAAAATTCCTGAATGGTCCTGTCCATGTTTTGCAATATGAGTGGAAGGAAGAAAGTAAGAACTTCATACAATATTTTTCTTCAATATAATAAAAAAAAATCCTACATTACTGGCCACATGATGTTGAGGAAGAGGAAAAATAATCTAAAGAGCCCTATGGAAGAATGTGTCACCAGAGTAGCTTAAATACTTTGAATCTTAAGATAACGTAGAAAGAATATAAGTTATCTATTTTAACATTCTATGAACTAATTCAAAGGAAATAGCATATCCGTAATTAACGCATTCCGAATAAGCAAAGTGAACATTATTTTGACATTCCACCTAATCGGAAAGGATGCTTACTTAGGACCGAAGTGAATATAATTTAAGTTTGCTTCTAATGTCCAATGTAAAAAGGAGACATCATATTCTGTAGGGCTGTTCAAAAAAAAAATCAAAAATTTGGGAAAACTGACCCATCCTGAAACCTAAAAGAAGGTTAAATGAATCGGTTACTGATACCGGCTTATCTATCAGTTGGTTTCTAAATGTAAAAGGTTAAGTAACGGTTCACATTTTTGTGAACCAGCAATTACCCGACCGGGTCCCTCTTAAAGGGTACTTTTTTCTTGTGACCCATTAGGGCAACCCCCAAAACAGTAAGTCATTACACTACCTGCATTCTCTTCTCTACCCTCTCTCTCTCTCTCTCTCTCTCTCTCTCTCTCTCTCTCTCTCTCTGGTAGAGACCTGCTAGAATGAAATCAAAGGGGCTGTGGTAGACATCAGCAGAGAGATAGAATTGGTGGTCGGATATGAAGTGAAGCATGTGCTTTGTGGGTATTGCTGATGGTGATGACTGGCGGTTTGTGCGACTGGTGAGGTATTCTGTGATGGAAAGAAGATAAAGTGGTTGTATGTGCTCTATGATTCTTAATGAGGAAATGGGTATGTCTGCAGGTGATGTGTAGTGTGAAAGTGAAGTGAGTAGTTGGTGTAGATGAGAAAATGAAGATGTGATTATAAAATTTGGGGGTGTGAAATGGAGATGGTAGTTCCAGTGAGTGTTCATGGGTCAGTTACGTGGACTATCTGAACCCGTTTTGCGAGTAACAAGATGGCCAAGCACCTACTTCATATGGACCGGTTTGCAGTTCAGTATATCACCAAACCGGTAGAACCTGCTCGGGCAGAAAATTTTGTTCATGGACTGGTAAGTGGTCCATGAACACCTTAATGTTTTGTGTAAAATATTGAGGAAGACCCAGTCCATGAACACACCTGATGTTTTGTATAAAATATTTAGGAAGAAGAACTATGAAGATATGGAAAATGAACATTATCTTAACCTCCTTATTAAGAGTAGGAGGTTTATTTGAAAAGGAGAAAGAAATTTGCTTTCTCTTGCATGCCCTCTGATAAATAAAAGTACATATAAGAAACGTATCTCTTCAATTTGAAAACCTTAAAAATGGCTCCAAGCTTCCAATCTCTCCTTGACAGAATGACCTATATTATGTACACTACCCAATAATCCAGAGAAGCAAAACATATGTACTAGAAATTCACGTTTGAAAGCTAACTCCTTATATTAGTGTCTGTGTATCCATAAGTCATGATCGTGATCATGTCTAAATACCCAAGATTGAAAGCAGCAGTCATGATCATGTCATAACAATAGCAAGCAAAATCAAGAAAATTAAAGTTAGCAGTTACTAAGTGCTAGATTGCGCCATTTTGTTGATACCAAAACCGAAAGGATAGGCCCATCGAACTAAAAGAAGATGGCTTTCTCACATTCCAAACAGCAATACGAAAAAAAGGACAAAAACAAACCTTCAGCTCAACCGTTTACATTTCTTGACTTTTCAACCATATTCAACAATTCATATTCAAATTCCCTCCAAATTTTAGCAGAAAAAAATTTAAAAATCAAGAATGAAAAAAATGAAAGACTAAATGAAATTATTCCTTCTCAACTACTTTTCCTTTAACCATATCCATACACCAAACCAAACCCTAATATTCTAAAAAGCATTACAACATATAAATTTCACATACAGCAGGTAACAAATCACAGAATTAAAGTGATCAATGGATAAAATCATAAAATTAAGTTAGAATAGAGGGGAAAAAAAGAAGATAAGATTAGATAATTATCGATAAATTAATACTGACCAGTATACATGCATTTTCGAAGCATATGCTCAAGAATTGTCAAGCAAGGGATGTCATCATCCACCACCAGCACCTTTAACCCCACCGGAAACTGCTCCGGCACCGGCTCCTTACAAGCACTCGCCATTAAACAATTCAATCAAAAAATTTGCAAAAGAAAATCTAAATTCTTGAGAAATTAACAAATTGAGCACAGAAATTGATACTAAACTTCCGAAGGCAGTGGATTATTATTAAAGGGAAGATGAAAACAAGGCATAATGACGATCAAGAGTTGTTAAAATGATTAATTTGACCTTGGAAGAAAGGGTTTTGAAGGGTAAAAAAGGGGGATATTGAGAGGAAAATTAGGGTTTTTTTTTTTTTTTTTTTTGGGTGTGGGTAATTAGGAGATTAGGGGAAAGAGGTTTGAATTGAAGGAAAGAACAAAAGAGTCGACCAAAACAAGAAGAACCAGAGAAGGAAGAAGAAACAGAAGGAAAGTGGTTTTGAATTGTCTTTATTTGCCATTTATACCACTGAAGATTGCAGACTGGCAACTGCAGAGAGAGACAGAAGAAGTATGGCATATTTGATGGAATAGTCCTCATGGACTTTGAAGATTCTAGTTTAGTCCCCAAAACTTGTTTCGATAGATCAGGTAAATGAATCGGGTATGAGTGCAAACAAGTCTAATTTTGCCGAGTGCTCTGATGTTCAATTGTATATGATTGTTTTAATGAGTTTAAAATTCTGTTCGTGTTCAATTTGTTTATTTTTCAAAACTCAAACGCGTTTTTATTGACTTGTTTAATTTAAAATGGCATGCGGCAATTAGGAGGGGAGGAGAGAGTAAGTAGTATTTGGGAACCTACCCCCTAAGTTTGTGTGGTAAACAGTCTAAAATTTCATTCAACATATTATTCAGAGTTTCATCTTGCTTGTGTAAGGTAAGATACATTTGTAATATAATTGTGATTTCTTAAAAAAGCATTTTTATCAACTTGAAGTCAAGAGAATATATTAGATTATTTACAGATAAATTTTAAGTTTCACATTTAGTTAGAAATAAGTTTGAAATGTAAATGAACACTGAATATAGTTTGTAGTTAAATTGATTATTTATCGAATCAATTTTAAATATGCTCTCAGTAGGTCGAAATCAATACGAATATAATAATTTGGTTCACTCCTCAAACCGTATTGCGGACGAGTTTTCATAAATATGAACTTATCAGCTTCTCGGATGTATTTCCCTACCATTTCTAAGTGATTTGCCACATTAATTGAACAACTTGTATTATGAAGTTCTGATTCTATTTATTTTTAGAATTAAAATAATATACATTTTATTAAATTGTTTGTACGACTGAGTTTAAATTGACACCATACATACAACAAAGTTTTGTGAAAATTGTCAAATTCTTATATGTTAAACATGTTGACCACTCATGTAAAATTTATTTTATACCAACAATATGTAGATGAAAAACTCTTTTTTTTTCTTTTTTTAATTTTTTACTTTTGTGGCTCTTATAAACCTTTTCTTCTTCGAAGATGTTGAACTCTCATTTTCAGGCTAAAGAGACCATGTCTCGGTGAGGTTCTAAATTGTCATACATAAAAATATATTTAAAATTACTTTGAATAAATACTCCAAACAATGCTTCAAATAAATGTCTATCTAACAATGGGTTAAAACCCATTATTCATCCACTAATAATCCAAATGAAGAACAACTAAAATAAAATGATTCCTAGCATAGCCCTATCATATTCTAGTTTATAATCGAGTCAATCCTTACAGTCTTAAAAAATATATACAGATCGTGGGGTTAGCAACAACTCAACAAGCAACAAAATCCTAACTAGCTGGACTAAGTAGTAATACTAAATAATAATCTAACTCAGTTAGCAAAACAAATATCATTTTATAATTAACTACTTCAGTTTTTATAATTACGGTAAAATTTTCAACAATGAATATAATTATAAATATACACTGCATTAAACTCCCAATTAATAACTATACAGGTAACTTGGGTCATGAGTTAGGGTTAACAATACGAACCTGAGCAAGATTCAACATTAATCGCCTAACATGAATCTTTAAGAAATTCATTATCACAAGTTTGATTCTACTCAAAGACTATCTTTTATTATTAGAGTGTAAATCAATCATAATTCTATGTGAGAATTGAAACTAATTTAACGAAAGAAACATAAACCTTATTCAAACAATTGAAAGAACCCAAGCTACACAATTGACCCAATAAGAAAACTTGATGAATCACAGAATCTTTTCACAATAAAAAAAAAAAAACTAAGAGGAATTTCATAATTTTTGTTAATCAATCAAAATGTATTGATAAAAGTCACATAATAGTTAGCGTTATATAGGGACAAATCTAAAAAATGAGTATAGAAAGTTAATAACTTAATACAACTCAAAAACTAAATAAATCCTGAAAAATAGTAAAATATTGTAAAGGCTCACGACCTTGGCACTACCAGCTATGGGCGCGACTGCACTCTTTACCTCGCAGCTGAGTGAAATGATACACCAGCTGCGGACTTCATTCCCCAACCATGGTGGCAGTCTGAACCCGTGGATCCTCTCTAATCATTGAGTTGTGGGTTGGGCCATAGATGCATTCGGACTTGTGATTTCCTGTGGATAGCAGACGTGACTTGTTTCCCCTTTAGCAGCAGATGACTCCTTCCACCAGCACTTTTCCTCCATTTTGAGGCTTCAAAGTCTTCCTCAATTCTTAATAACATGATCAAGTATGATAGTGCTTTGAATTTATGCCAAATAACTTCTTTGAATTGCATCTACATGATCAAAAATTGGAAGACTTAATGACCATGTTTGAGATCCCCAATAATTTGAAGTGTTCAGCCTCGTTCCATCCACATTGAAGTTGATTCAAGAGCTTGAAATGTCACCATTCCACTAAGTCTCCTTCTCCAACAAGCTCAACACAAGATAACACTCTTGGATTCACATCATTCCCCCCTTTTCAAACAGATTTGCCTTGAATCTTTCTTCGTATTAATTCCATCGAGGGATACTTCAGAATCATGCAAAGAAGAATGATTCTCAACACAAAAATAAAGATTAAATTGCTTAGCAGAATAAGTATCCTTGCAACTGGACCTCGTTAATATCATCCTTTTGTGTTCAACTACTTCCGCATCCCCATTCATTATCTCTGTCTTACTCCCTTCCTTTTCCAGAGTTCCCAACAATTTCTTATTTTTCAGCTTATACTACTCTTTAATCCTCACTTGATATTTATGAGCTTCCAAAGGTAATTAAAGAACTAGAGTGATTCTCCTACCATGCCAATCAAAAGAATATCTATTTTTGAAGCCATCATATACTAATCTTCGATCAAACTGCCATAGACGCTCCCAACATGAAGTGACAAATTTCTATTGGTGTAATATCACACAACACTTTACCTTCATACTTCCCAATAGAAAAAGATACCTTTGCTTGCTTGGTAATATTTAACTCACCATTATCTTTCACTTACTGCAAACGATAAGGCTAAAGATGCTTCAAGGTACGCAAGCCAAGCTTCTCCATCATCACTGAACTAGCAAGGTTGGTATAACTTTCAGCATTAATGATCACATTGCACAATTTATTGTCAATATAGCACCTAGTGTGAAAGACGCTCTCCCTCTACACATCTTTCCCATCACCCTTAGATTGAGCGTTGGTAGCTCACCTAATTACTAATGTGTTCAACCTATCAGGTGCTACAATTTGTCCTCACTTTCACCATCCAAAGGTGGCATCTCTTCATCACCAAAAATGACACTCTCAATCTCTCTAGTATTACAAAGTATCATTGCTCTTTGTTTCGAACATTAAATAGCCACATGTTTATGTCCTTGACATCTAAAACACTTGATCTCACTGTCTATGTAGGCATATCAATCTTCCCTTTTGGTCGAGTTTAGTTCTATCATCTATTGTCTTCATGTTCTCCTTTGATCTCACACTGACCTAGCATTCGCTTACATTTTTTGGCCCGTTAAACATATGATCATAGTCTGTACTATCATGCCAATTTGATTTCCCATATAATATACTTGAACTAGCTTTCTTCTTAGCTCTAAGTTGCTTCTCTATTTTTTCTGCCTTTTGTACCAAATCATCAATTTTTACATATTACAACTCAACGATGTCTCGAATCTCCTAGTTCAACCCAACTATGAATTTGGCATGATAGCTTCTCTATCTTGTCAAAGCCATCTCCATCTTTATAAAATACCCATCAACATTCCTATTCCCCAACGTCAAGGTCTATAATTTCTAGTGCAGCGTTTTGTAGTAATGGTTAGGGACGAATCTCTTTCGCATGATCATCTTCATCTTTTCACAAGTGCAAATTGGTCCCTCTCCATACATCTTCCTATTCATCGCCAATTGATCACATCAAATGCTAGCACAGTCGTAGATTTTACGGCTGCTAATTCGATCTTCTTCCCTCAGAATCGTTATGGCAGTCAAAGATGTGCTCTACCATGCGTTCCCACTCCATATATAGCTCAAGATTACTCTTCCCTTAAAAGGAATAAATATATTCATTTTGATTCTTCCGAATTTGTTATTGCAATTGGGAACAACTCTCCTCTCTCTTCTCTTGGTGCGACTTCTTCATAATTTGATTTGTATAATAGAGTTCTACCACGCACACTCTTAAGCTTAGTCACAGAGTTCTCTATCTCATCCATCTCAACTTGAAAATTCTCCATAGCTTGACCTACTACCCGTTGGACTTCTCTTTATATAGCATCCATTACTAGTTTCATATCAAAGGTACGTGTTTCACTATCCTTAGAAATTGTATTCTAATGTAAAATTGCAAACGTGTTATTAATAAAGACAAGCTATTCTCACAACCCTTGTGTATCCCTCAGGGCATTCGATTTTTTACTCAATTTACTTATGGCTCTTTAAGAAGAACTTAATAGTGAATTCTTTCTGAGTTCCAAGACTCAAAAAGAATTTTGAAAGGTATATATCTAAATAGGGAGAAGATTAACTAAGAATATAGAAGACAAGATCTCTCACGACTTTTTGAAAAAATGAATTTTTTCATAATGAAGATTGATGATTTTAATAACAATTAATCCAAAAATCTTCAAAACTCAATCCAAACAATAACAAGTGAAAAGACTCAAGCTTTTTAATTTGTAGATGACTCAAAAAAAGGATAGCACAAAGACACGAATCTACAGTAGAAAAGTTGCAGTAAATTGCAAAAAAATGCTAAAAAATGCAAAAAAAAAAAAAAAGGGACAGCTAGGATTACAAAGAAAAAACAACCCAAACACTATGGATAACAAAACTTAAGCTATAGCACTTAAAGGAAACCCTATGGACAGAACAAGACACAAAACAAAATTACTGCAAAAAATTTAAGACAAAACAAAATAAAGGGATATATATCCAATCTCAAGAAAAGATTAGATAGAAGTTGATAACAAGAACCTGTGCTCTGATAACAAGATCCTTTGCTTTGATAACAAGAAAGGATGAGATAGCACTAAGAGGAAACCCTATGACATAACGTCTAGACCCGTGGCTCCTCTTTGATCAACGAGCCGTGAATTGAGCCATGAGTGTGTCTAGACTTGTAGCGTCTTTTTGGACAACAGGAGCGACTTGTTTTCTCTTCAGACGTGAACAATTCCTTCCACCAGCACTTTTCCTCCATCTTTGAGGCCTTCAAGTCATCCACAATGCTTGGTAACATGATCTACTTTGATGGTACTTTGAACACATGCTAAACATCTCCAATGAATTGCATCTCCATGATCAAAATGTGAAAAATTTGATGAACATGTTTGAGATCGCCAATGATTTTGAAGTGTTCAACCTTGTTCCATCTATATTGAAGTCGATCTAATGGCTTGAAATGTTACCATTCCGCCAAGCCTTCTTCTCCACAAGCTCTAAACTGAGATAACACCCTTGGATTCCCATCACTCAACCCCTTGACTTAGGTCACATTTTGGATTTCATCCCTCCAACATACATCACAATCATATACTTTTTCTTTTTTTTTTTTTAGAATCCTATACTATTACAAGAAGCCTTGGGCAAAGGATGGTAGGATTTAAAATCTCGGCCATTAGAGAAGAGTCATAAATCTCTAACAGCTCAGCCCACTACTCTTTCCTACAATCATATACTTAACCCAGTTGCATTTCAGTTGTCACGTCAGTTCCAAATGGCCAATAGTTAACACGTATAAACTTTCTCAAAGCATTTAGGCCTTCCCAATAAACTATTTAATAAAAAAATAACAGTTAGTTAATACATATAATCTCAAAGTATATAGTCCTTCTTAATAAACAATTTAAAAAAAAATTACAACTGTTAATGCGTATAATTAATCTCAAGTGTTCAGGTTTTCTCAACTAACAATTTAATAAAATGAAAGTATATATAGCTAATACATAGTCCTTCTCAATAAACAATTTAATTAAAAAAATAGCTCACATATATAATTAATCCCAAGCATTCATTCTTTATCAATAAACAATTTAATAAAATGAAAATATAATAGCTAACACATATAATTAATCTTAGAGGATTTAGGCCTCTTCTGCACACAATTTAATAAAAAAAATGTAACTATTAATACATATAATCAAGCCCAAAGTATGTACGCTATTTTCAAAAAATTTAATAAAACAACCATAATCTAGTTCCGAACAATTCACAAGTTCCAAATAACTTTCTATAACAACCACTTGGTCCAATTCGGACCCAAATTTTATTGATGATATAAATTTAACTAACTATGACTATAAAAAGGATTTAAGAAGCATACTTTTGCTTTAAGAAATTATATATCTTTCAAAAAAAATATTGATTAGGAATAAGGCCATTTGTCTCAACCCCTAGTTATCACTGTCTCTTGAGATTAATATTTCATCCATTAATTTTTCACTGTCCTCCTTTCAACTAAAATTGAAGCATCATTTGTTTTGTGAAGAAAGTGATAAAAAGAGGATGAGTTTTAAATAAACTAGCGAGCCATTTGCTTATTAATAGGTTTTGATTGGGGCTCTCTCTTTTTTATTACCACTAAGTCCCCCAAAAAGTCCTTTTTATTTAATTACATGAGCTTTTAATATTTTTTCCACTTGTGATGCTTCACCCAACACACCATTGGGAGTCTCACCCTACTTGTGTGAGGTAATAAACTCGTAATATAATAGTAATTGATCAAAAAATATATATATATATTTTTCCCATTTTCATAGGTTTATTTATTTATTTTTTTCCTGGTATAACATCCTTCTACCCTTCAGAGAAGTTTAGTCATCTAAATTTACATTCCCACTTCATCGAAGTGTTGGGTATGTTTCTTTTTCATCTCCTCCTCGAGTTCCCATGTTGATTCTCTCTTTCTTCATTACAATTTGATATAGAGAACAATGTGAAATTGTGGCACTTGTTCTTTGCTGTCCACAATCTTTATAGGCTACTCTTTATAGGATAAATTCTCCCTTAATTGCAAAGGCGTATAAACCAGAATATGACAAGAATCACAAGCATATTTCCTCAACATGGACACAAAAAAGACATTATTAACTCCACCTAATACTGGTGATAATGCCAATCTATAAGCAACTTCTCCAACTCTATTGAAAATTTCAAGTGGACCCATCCTAAGACTCAATTTGCCTTGAAGACAAAATTTTATCAGCTCTTTTATAGGAGAAACATTTAAAAATACATAATCGCCAACCTTAAAATCTCACTTAAAAATACTTAATCTCCAACCTTAAAATCTAACTCAGAACTTCTCACATCTGCATGACTCTTCTGTCTACTCTTAGCTGTATGAAGTCTCTCTTGAATCAATTGTTTTTACTACAAATTGTTGCACTATATCCACCCCTATTAACTTTTCTTCATCCACATCAAACCACTATAAAGGATTCGTACACTTTTGTTTATGAAGTGCTTCATAAGATGCCATTTGGATACTTGCCTGACAGATATTTGTTATAAGCAAACTCAAATAAAGGCAAGTGTTCGTCCAAATTACCTTTGAAGTCAAGAGTACAAGTTCTAAACATGTCCTCAAAGATCTGACTTGTTCTCTCAGATTGACAATTTGTTTGGGAATTAAAAGCTGTGCTAAAATTTAATTTAGTCCCCAAAGATTATATACCTTTATGAAATCCAAATAAATTGAGCATCTCTATCAGACACAATAGTAATCAAGACTTCATTTCATCATACAATTTTAACTGGCTAATTTCTCGAGACGTATACCAGGTTTGATAGACAAAAAATATGTTGACTTTTTCAGTCAGTCTGTAACCATCTCTATACCATCACGACTACTAAATATATGAGTTAGACTTTTTATTTTTTTTTATTTTTATTTTTTTGAGTTAGACTTTTTACAAAATTCATAGATATATTTTCTATTCAAGAATAGGAAGTGATGTCCACTTACCAATTGACATGCTAGACACTAAGGCACATACCTCTTCGTTTCTCTTCTCATATTCTTCTACTATAAAGTCTTTTCAAATTTTAGTACATTTTCTTGTCTCTCGGATGCATCGAGTAACCTGGATAATAAGTATCCTCAAAGATTTCTTTCTTCACATCTGTATCATTTGTCACGCAATATTTGCTATTGAATCTCAAGGACCCATTCTTCAGGACTTGAAAGGACTAATGGATTGTTATTTTCAATTTTATCTCTAATTTTCTGCAACCAAGGATTATTTATTTGAGCAACTTTAGTACTATAAAGACGTGCGGGTTGCACCCTTCAAGTCAGGCAACAAAGCATGAATTTTCTTGAACTGCACATCTACTTGTAACTTCTCCAAGTCCCTCAGTATGCTGCATAAAAATCAACATTAGACTTTCTACTTAAGGCATGTGCAACTGCGTTAAATTTTTTTGAATGATAATTTATTGTCAGAGAATGATTTTTTAATAATTTTACTCACCTTTACTATCTCATATAAACTCTTTTTGAATAAAAATGTAATTTTGACTCTTATTATCTATGAAATCTCATTTTTTGCCATACGGGTAGTGCCGATATGTTTTCAATACAAAGAAAATGACTGTTAACTCTAGGTTATGTATAGAATAATTTTGTTCCTAAAGTTTTAAATAACATGAGGCATAAGCTTTACTTTGTCTCTTTCTGTATTAAAACAAAACCCAAACTTTTACTTGAAGCATCATTACAAAAAGTGAAATTTTCCTATTAGAAAGACGAGTAAGAATTGAAGCCCTTCTCTTCAACTCCTGGAAGCTATTCTCACACTCCTCGATCTATTCAAAGTTAACACCTTGTCAAATTAAGTGAGTCAAGGCACTACTATATGAGAAAAATCTCTCAACAAAACTTATGTAATAAACTACCAAAACTATGAAGCTATGTATTCTGTGATTGGAGTTGGTTTATTCCATTACTTCACTACTATTTTCTTGGGGTCCATGATGATGCATTTTTTTGTCAGTCACATGCCCAACAAAAGCAACTTTATCCAACAAATACTCATATTCAACTGAGTTCTGAATACATTCTTCTCCTCAATATTTGCAAAATATGTTTCAAATGCTCTTTGTGTCCTTCCTTACTCTTTGAATATGTCAAGATGTCATTGATATTGACAATGACAAATAGATCTAGAAATAGGTACGAATACGTGAGTGATCAAATCTATGAAAGTTACCGGTGGATTTGTAGGCCCAAAAGCCATCACCAAAAACTCATAATATCTATAGATTATTCTACTTATCTTAGGAACGTCATCTTGCTTTATCTCTAATTGACAACAACAATTAGTTGCCTGGAATTTCAAGGTAAAATTGTCCGTATAGTTAAAGGTATAGTTCTATGGGGAAAAAATTGTAGATAATATATGCACGATGGATGAATTGATACCAATCCCTCATTGTAGGGGGTAAACTGCATTTAAGCCTTGTGAATAAACCTTCAAGCAGTTTGAAATTTTAACTTGGGAGAGATTTTGATAATTTAACTTAATGCTGAAATTAAGACATTAAGAGATATTTTAATTCAGCATGCTTGATAATATAATTTGTTTATTATTGAATGCATCAACCACTATTTAATTTATGTACAAACTTTGAAGTGAATGATTTTCAGTTACTTTGCTAAATTTTAAACATATGTAGATACTCTCTCTATCTTTCTCACACACGCGCACGCACACACACTCGCCCATCCTTCCGTACATGCACGTACTCTCTCTTAGATTTGCATACACATATTCTCTCTCAACACACACACACACACTCACACACACCCTCACTCACACTTGTAAACACGCACACACATTTTTTTCTCACACATACAAATATATAGATTTTTCTTATATTACACATATATACTCTTTCACAACAACACACACACACACACTCTCTCTCTCTCTCTCACACACACACAGTCTCTCTCTCTCTCACGTACATAGTCTCTCATAGATACGTATACATTTTCACTTGCAAACTTACATATATACACAAGCATAATATTTTTTCTACTTCCACATATACACTTTCTCTCTTTTAGACATACATGCACACACATAAATTTCTTATTCTCTTAGATGTTTGCATATAGCCTCTTTTTTGTATATATATTTTCATACATATACACATAATCTTTCACACACACATTCTCACACACAAATATACTTGCATTTTCTCATATACAAATATGCACCCTTTCTTTCTCTGTCATGTATGCACTATCTCTAAATTATTTCATATTTTTAAAATAAAATTATTATATTTACAATATGAAATATTTAAATTCAATACTTAAATTTAAATGATTATTAGATAGATATAATTTTATCAATTTAATAACTTAATACTTTCAACACTTAAAAATTTCAAATTTCAGAATTTAAATTTTAGATTTTAGTTTTATCAAATGGATCTTTAGCCTCCAATAGTTAGATCCATTGATTAGGTAATAGTCAACTTCCATCTTCGGCGTACTAATTCACCTTCTCAATTAGTAATGCCCGCACTTATTGCTAAAGGACGAGTTGAATTACAAAATTCCTTTTATATTTTTAAAGAAAAATAAAAAATTCCTTTGTAATTTTTTTATTTCCTTGTGCAGTTATGGTATCCCTTCAATATTTGAGCATTAGTGTCTATTTTATATATGAGTAAAAGTGTGGTATTGGGGGTTATGGGTGGCAAAAATCTATGCTACGATATCTTTAGTGCACCTGCTTATGCAGCCACACATTTCGTTTCCTTATTAATATCAAATGAAATTTCTTTTCTAAGCCATTAAATTCAAGTTTGATGGTACAATTAGGATTATTTTGCATATAATTACTATGTTGATGGAGGAAAAGCGAAGGAATAAGTTGGAAAGGAAAAGCAGGATTAGAAAAGGCAGAATAAAAGGAAAAATATTTAAGCAAGCAAGGTACTTTTGTCTAAAGATATTAAGGGGTGTTCATGGGTTAAGTATCAAAAACAGTTTTTAAGCAAAGATGCAACTCATGGTACTTTTGGTTGCTTAATGAAATTTACCTAAAAGGAAATTACTACTTTAATAAAGTCTCAACGAAGAATAAATACCTCTTTTAATTGCCATTTCTAAGCTCATTCCAAAGACCCATAAGGGATTAACCTCCATTCATCTTCCTCTTTCTCCTTTTCACTGCCCATATGGTTTTCAATTTCTTTTACTAACTATTAATTTTTCGTAAATTGCACATGTATAGGTAACCAGCTTGAATAATAATAATAATAGAACTCGTATCAAGTGAAAATTTGTAAGTTGCTCATCAAATTTAGGTGCCAAATCATAATTATGTTATTTAAATTTGATCATAATCTCCGTCACAAAATTAACATTTCAGAAATTTTCTTAAAAAAAAAATAATTTAAAAAAATACTATCAATAGTATCCTTTGGGTCTGTTTTGATAAATAACATACTAATTAACACGTTAATCACAACTACAGTTCTTATTTTCGAGACAAGAAAATAAATATGAAGACAAAAGGAAAAATCTATTTCTTTTCGAAAAATCTATTGTACTTAAAGTGACAGACCAAATTGGACACATTAAAAGTGCGCCAACGCAAATCCAATTCAATCCCTATCGTCCAATGAATACTTGCCATATTGCGGGCGAAAATATCTGATGTAAATAAGCTGCTGACGTGGAAGATCTCTTGTGACAGATTTGGTCCTATCCCAGATATTTTTGGTGGAAAATATCCTTTGAACACGTGTTGGCCATCATCTATGTGGACATATTTCATTCTTCTTTGCCCCCAAATTTCTCTGAAACTACCGGATTGCCACTTGTTTGTTTGGGTCATTATCAAATTATCACCATCTACAATAAAGTAATTAGGAAGCTGGAAACCTCGTAATAAAGGCAGTGAAAAGATTGGCTAGGATTAGTTAATAGTAATGACCCAGAAAAAAAAAAAGTATACATTTGATTACTTCCTCCTATGTTTCTTTCTTTTTCTTTTGCAATTTTTCATGTTTCTCATGTTTTTTTTTTATATTTTATTTTAAGACGTGAATGATTTCTTCCTTCTTCTTCTTATTCTCTTTTTTCCCTTCCCAAATTTTCAGTTATTTTAGTTGGAAGAAAGTTTCACAAAGATGGATCAATTATTTGATCTCATAAAACAATTGACTAATTTGGAACATATGGTAATTTGTTGTTGCAGAAAACGATAATCAGAACAAGTTAACTATAATTTCTTTCTTATGCAAGATAACATCATGGTTTAGGTCAACATTATTTTCATTTAAAGTCTAAGAAATTCATTTATTTTTAAATTATAGGAAAAATAAATCCATTTTACTATAGATCTAAGAGTCAAAATTTAAGTCATTTGGTTTAAATTCTTCAATCATTATTAATTTGAATATCATTAACCTTACTATGAGTATCGATTTTGACTATTTTTCCCAACATTTTTTATTTAATAATGAAATTTGTATCATCAATACCAAAAGAATTGATGAGTTTGATAGAGTAGTAATTTTGGTGAAATCATACAGACCCTAGTTAATCACTCTCATTCCGATTGAAGGATAGTGATAAGTTATTTTCCAAACATCAACAATGAATGTCATTACTACTTACTCCCTCCCTGATTCCCCCTTAACCAAAAATAGAATTTTTTTTTTTTTGAAACATCCCCTTAATGGATTAAATGCATTGTAATCAAGTTAAACACCTTTCTTCTAGGCCACGAGACATGTTACTTATCCGAGTCATTTTCATATCTAATACGTATACCCTACAAATCATTTCCAAGTTTTTTACTGTAGTTGACAAAGCCACATCATAAACCACGAATCATGTCAAGCCATTACATTTACTGTTTAGGCATACTTTTATCATTGGACGGCAAATATTTATTTCCCAGAATGTGAATTTATATTTTTTCAAAAAAAAAAAAAGAATGTGAATTTATAGTAAGTACTACTGTACAGCTAACCTTCGAAGTGACACACTGTGGACCCACACCACAAACAACCCTACTCAATAAATTAAAGGGTTAATAACACTTTGTCTACCTGAACTTAAGGAGTAGTCACACTCTACCCCTCAACTTTAAATATATACATTTTGTCCCCTAAAGACTAGTCAAAGTTAAAAATTAAAAAAAAAAGTAAATGTCATGACATTATTGCCCTTTTATTAATGAATATATTTATAACTTAATATTATTTTCTTTGATTTTTAAAGACCTGTATTTTCTCTATTGTATTAATTATATAAATACATCAAACTAAAAAAATTAAAGAAAGTTAATATTTAATTTATATCCTTAAAATTTTTCTCTTAAATTAATATTTACTTCTATGTATATATTTTTTAATTTATTAGACTTTAAGTTAAACAAAATTGATAAATAACACAACATTAAAAATAAATTCAAATACCAAAATTTATATAAAAAAGGTAATACCAAACTCATTTATTTAAAGTAATTCTTATCATTTTAATTTATTTAAACTTTTAGTCTAATATCATAGTCATTTTTATATTTATCAAATTAGTCCAATATGAAATTTATAATTAAAGAATTTCTTCTTATTTATTCTTTGGACTAAATGTTATATATATATTTTTTGCCCTGGTGCTGTACAATTGCTGACTTCTCTCTTTTTTTTAAATATTCTTTGATTAATAATTTCATATTGGACTAATTTGATAAATAGAAAAATGACTATAATATTACTCCAAAATTTTAAATAAATTAAAATGATAAAAAATTAATCTAAATAAATGAGTTTGGTACCTTTTTTAGATAAATTTTGACAATTGAATTTATTTTTAGTATTTTGTTGTTTATCAGTTTTCTTTGACTTAATGTCTAATAAATTAAACAAAACATATATAGTACTATATATTAATTCAAGAGTAAAAATTTAAGGATATAAACTAAATATTAACTTTTTTTAAGATTTTATTAGTTTGATATATATTATATAATTAATAGGCTAAAGAAGTTGTAAATCTTTTCGAAATGAAAAGAAATGACATTAAGTAATACATAATTTCATAAATAAAAAGGTAATAAGGTCATAACACTCACCTTTTTTTGAACTTTTAACTTTGACTACTCTTTGGAAGGACAAAGTGTATATATTTGAAGTTGAGGGGGGTAAAGTGTGACTAACTCCTAAGTTTAGGGGGGCAAAGTGTTATTCACCCTAAATTAAATAATTGCGATAGATAAATCAAATTCGGCCCTCCTTGACACAGTGTGTGAACAATTTTTAGAGTCAAGTGCCTATCTTGTTTGTGTTTCATTGCCTATCAAATATATCGCTAGCCATGACTAATTATGGGATTAAACGATAAACAAACTTATTGAATACTCGATTTGAACTTTGCTCTAGAAAAGTTATTTTTAATTTATTTTAAAAACTAATCAATACAAATATCAATAAGATTTAAAAATTTTTAAATTTCTAATATTGAATCAAACTCGACTTCATAAATACAAATTTAATATTTTATAAAAGGAAAATTAACTACTTTGGTCCCTCACATTTAAAAAAAAAAAATTTAGTCCTTCACATTCAAAATCAGCCAAAATAGTCCTTTAGATTTAAAAAGTGTGCTGCTTAGTCCCAAAGCTCAAATTCTCTCAAGTTTTCGACAAATTCATTAGCAAAAATTAGAAACATATTTTGCATGTAATGTAGTGAAAAATGTGTAACTACATACAAAATCAATAAGATTTTTTGCTATTGCAAAAATTTGTTAATGAGAATGTGCAGTCCTGTCTTATTTGTATCATTGAAACTCTAAAGGAATTGTAGCTTTTTGTCAATTGAAATGAATTGTACCAGTCGAGCATATTTTTAATTGCCTGAGGAACTATTTTGATTGATTTTGAATGTGAGGGACTAAAATTTTTTTTTTTTAATGTGATGAATCAAATTGACAAATTTCCTTCATATTGGACTCAATAAAGCTCCTGTGAGTTTTAATTCAAAGAACAAACAAACAAACAAAATCCGTAATTTTAAACACACTAAGATAATCAAAATAAAATTGAATACTAAAATACTCCACTCGATTAAACTCGTTTATACAACCTTATCGTGAAGCAAAAGAAATTCATAGTTAATTACAGAGGCCACTGTCACCAGGCACTATCAACTTTTGTCTAACACTATTCTTCTTTTTAGTTAATTCATTATAAAAAATCCAGTTTGATAAATGCTGCGTCTCAAAAGCGACCTTTGATTTTTGTCACAGGTTTTTGGTAATTTGCACTTCTAATTTGTCCATTTACATTGCCTACCCTCCAACGTATCAACTTGCATATACACACACAACACACAGCTCAAAAAAATATCCACTTCAAAAAAATCTCAACTCACAGAAAAGAGAGTGAGAGAGATGGGAATGGAGGAAAGTGAAGAACAGGAAGACATGTTTAGAGGAGGAGAAAGCGGGAAAAGGCTGAAATGCTCTGCGGGTGAGCTGAAAAAAGGACAAGACGAAGAACTCGAAGATGAAGAGGAAAGTAGTATTGATAGTAGTGATGAAGGTGAGATTTACGTGCCTGCAGGTGAAAAGTTCTTCTATCCAATTACGACGCCGTCTGCGATCGTTGTGTCGGATGCTTTGGAGCCCGATTTCCCAATCATCTATGTGAATACTGTCTTCGAAATCTCCACTGGGTTTCGCGCTGATGAAGTCCTCGGTCGCAATTGGTATGGGCCAATTTTTTTTTTTTTCTTCATATTTTTCCATTTTAAACGTGTTTGTGGAGATGGGATTTTTTTAAAAGTATATTTAGTTTTAGAGTTTTGCTGGAAATATGGAGATTTTGTTTGAGGGAAATACCTGTGAGAAAAGTTTTTCTTTTATTTATTTATTTTTTTGTGTGTGCAAATTTGGCTTTGGTTAGGGTGGGTGGGTGGGTGAGTGTGTGTGTGTGTGTGTAGGGGTTTTTTCGGGGTTGAGAAATTTATTTGGGATTTTTTTTTTTTTTGGTTGGGGGAAAAATGTGTAGGGATAGGAGAGAATTCGGATGATGGAAATCAGGATTTATTGAGAATTTAGTTGTTGTTAAATATTTATTTATTTTTTCTTTTTTTTGAAGATTTTTGAATTGAGGGAGTTTTGGTGGGTTTTAGATTCAGCTTAATTTAGTTATATGTTGGCAATTCGAATTCGGAATTTTGCTTCAGTTGATGGAGGACCTTCTACCGTATCATAAAAAGGGATACATAATGAGTTGTACAAGGGTTTCTTAGTATATGCTTGGGACGATGGTCGAAGGATTTTAGGATTGGCTTTACAAGTGCTGATTGAGATTTTTTGTGAAAAAGTTTGGTAATTTATCCAAAAAAATATGAGGGGGTTGCAATTGTTGAAGCATATTCTGCTTTTATTTTTGCACTAGAATAAGATGGCAGAATGAGTTAAGCCGATTCTCTTTGTGGCTGTTTGCTGGTTTTCATTGCTCTAAATTTAGTTGAACAATTGTGTCTCTGATTAGCAGAATAGTTTAAAACTCTCATACTGGCCTTGTTTTTAGTGTCCAATGGATTTTGAAATCTCAATTGTAGAATAAGTATTAACTAAGTCATTTGAAACAGTGGTTTGAGGCTCGAATAGGTTATGGAGCTGGTGCTTGTTCTGTTTGTTGCGTCTGTCAGAGCTAGAGGATTGGTAGAGACTGAAGTTTGAGTTGTTTTATAAAACTTTGTACCTCTTATGAGATCCACGTTTGATTACGCCATGTAAAATCTTATGTTACGACATTGGATTTTGAAAACGAGGGATGAAAAGGTGTCCTAAGTGAAGAATTTTAACCTTTTTGTTTTATACGATGTGCTAATGCAATAAGAACAATACTAGAAAAGCCTTGGAATATCCCAGAAAATGAGATTCTTGATTCTTTTTAGTCCCTTTCTTACTCACCTTGTGAAAAAGGTGTAGGAGCCACCGCAGAAAGGTGTTTTCTTATCTCTCATCTGCATTTATGCAGGACAGTCAAAAAGTAACTTTTGTCCTTTTCCATTTGCAAAATTAGATACCTCTTTTTTTCATCTTTTGACACTTGCCTTATGCCCAGTGGACCAGTAAATTCAATGAGTTTTTCCAGAAGGTTCTTCAGATTATCATGTTATTAAGAGAGACGCTAATGGTGTTATCGTATCACTTGCAAACTAGACATTGTGTGTGTATAACTTCAATATATAGCGGCTTGTGATTATCATCACCTTAGGATTGGTCATTTTTTATAGGGTTAGAAGTTCTACAATTTTATCACCAGATTGTAATGCTGTAAGTATTTATCTGAACTGCGTAATATATTAGTTTCCTTAATTACTGCCCATATAGTTTTGACTGCTCAATTTAATTGCTTCTCATGTTTAACAAACATAAGTTTGGATAACTGATACAGAAATATCTTCTTGCATGCTACAATATAAGTTATGTTTTCTTAGATTTTTTGCTTCCTTTATTTCGTTTCTTTTCCCTAATCATATAGTGTTGAATTGTCAAACTTGGTGAATCTGGGCTACTAAGAGGACCAAAGTCTCAAACGAAAAAGATATCGTCAAAAGTTACTAGAGGTCCACCTATGGTTAAGTGGCAGGGCAATATGCTCGGGCACTAACTTTGGTATGAAGTTCTGATAACGAGTCTTTCGGGATAAAAAGTATTAGATGTCTGCTAATCATAACTCAAATGCACCTTACAATATAGCAATATTTCTGTCAGAGGAAAAGAAGAGGAGGGGAGGCTTGGCATGGATTGAATACATCTTGCTGAAGTGAGTGGATGCATTGAGGATGTTTCAGACTGAACTTGAGATTGACAAGTTTTTAAAGATTCCAGGATATCTTTGTCGGTAGTAAATAGTTTTCACTGACGGGGGGTCTTTTATGTGTTTTTGTGTATACCCACATATTTGTGCGAAGTTATACAGGGCTATTTTTGTGGCTCAACAACATGGTGCTGTGTCCTTCCTTAACTTTGCTGTAACTAACCATGTTTATTAGCACATTATTTGCAAATAAGCTGTAAGGTATAGATGCTAACAAAAGTTTGACTTACATCTACTTCTCTGTAGCTGAATTTGTTAATTGAATGTTAAAAGTCATTGATCTTATCCTCTTTATTTCATCAATTACTGTAGAGTCCTAAGACTATGACATAGCTGATTTTGACCCGCTTCTTTCAATCCTTTGCTATGCTATAGTCGGTTCTTGTAATTCAGAGATAACAACATGGTGCTGTGTCCTTCCTTAACTTTGTTGTAACTAACCATGTTTATTAGCACATTATTTGCAACTAAGCTGTAAGTTATAGATGCTAACAAAAGTTTGACTTACATCTACTTCTCTGTAGCTGAATTTGTTAATTGAATGTTAAAAGTCATATCCTCTTTATTTCATCAATTACTGTAGAGTCACTAAGACTATGGTATAGCTCATTTTGACCCGCTCCTTTCAATCCTTTGCTATGCTATAGTCGGTTCTTGCAATTCAGAGATCCTCGTGCTCAGAGAAGGCATCCTTCAGTTGATCCTGTTGTAGTTTCTGAGATCAAAAGATGTCTTGAGGAAGGCATTGAGTTCCAAGGTGAGCTTCTCAACTTCAGGAAGGATGGCACTCCTCTGGTGAATAGGTTGAGACTTGCACCAATACACAGTGATGATGGCATAGTTACACATGTAATTGGGACTCAAATGTTTTTGGAAGCAAAAATAGATCTAAACAATGCTTCGTATCCTGTTTTCAAAAAAACTTTCCAATCTCAATTTGATGAGTCAGGAGATTGTGCTCTCAAAAATGGGCAATTTCAGTACACTCATCAGGAAATATGTGGGATTCTTCAGCTCTCTGACGAAGTACTGGCTCACAACATATTATCACGTTTGACTCCAAGGGATGTAGCATCCATTGGCTCCGTTTGTAGAAGGATTCGCCAATTGACTAAAAATGAGTTTGTGCGAAAAATGGTTTGTCAAAATGCATGGGGAAGAGATGTCACTGGTACGCTGGAACTGATGACCAAAAAGTTAGGGTGGGGTCGTCTTGCTAGGGAATTGACTACTCTTGAAGCTGTTTGCTGGAGAAAGATAACAGTTGGAGGTGCAGTTGAGCCTTCGCGTTGCAATTTCAGTGCCTGTGCTGCTGGAAATCGTCTAGTCCTGTTTGGTGGGGAAGGCATCAATATGCAGCCAATGGACGACACCTTTGTTCTCAATCTTGATGCTGCAAATCCACAATGGCGTCGGGTGAGTGTGAAATCTTCCCCACCGGGACGCTGGGGCCATACTCTTTCATGCCTGAATGGTTCCTGGTTGGTGGTATTTGGAGGGTGTGGGAGGCAAGGGTTGCTCAATGATGTATTTGTTCTTGACTTGGATGCCAAACACCCAACATGGAAAGAAGTCTCTGGTGGAACTCCCCCGCTTCCTAGATCTTGGCACAGCTCTTGCACGTTAGAAGGCTCAAAGTTAGTTGTCTCAGGTGGATGCACAGATGCTGGGGTGCTACTTAGTGACACATATCTGTTGGATCTCACTACAGAAAACCCAAAGTGGAGAGAGATTCCAACTTCGTGGGCGCCTCCATCTAGACTGGGGCACTCATTGTCAGTCTATGGAAAGACGAAAATTCTTATGTTTGGGGGCCTTGCCAAGAGCGGGCACTTGCGCTTACGGTCTGGTGAGGCATATACAATTGACTTGGATGATGAGAAGCCACGGTGGAAGCAACTTGAGTGCGATGCATTCACCGGGGGAGGAAGTCAGAATGCTGTGATTCCTCCTCCTAGACTTGATCACGTGGCGGTAAGCATGCCTTGTGGTAGGATCATCATCTTTGGTGGTTCCATTGCTGGTTTGCATTCTCCTTCGCAGCTTTTCTTGTTAGATCCTGCAGACGAAAAACCATCCTGGAGAATTCTCAATGTCCCTGGACAGCCACCAAAATTTGCTTGGGGTCACAGTACGTGTGTAGTTGGGGGAACCAGAGTATTAGTCCTTGGTGGGCACACTGGAGAAGAATGGATTCTTAATGAATTACATGAGCTTTGCTTAGCCAGCAGACAGGACTCCGATCAATGATTCTGTTACAAGCCACGGTACCGCAACTTCCAGAAGAAGATCTATTCTTCAAGTTTTCTGCAAGCACAGTGGTACAATCTTTTTCTGGACAGATGAAGCAGCAGATGGCATGCAGTATGCTTTCGTGGTATTTGCCTATTTGTGTAGGACTGCCAACTGATATTTGTACATATGATCTTTATGATTACTATTTGTTGTCCCTGGTTTTTTTTTTTTTTTTTGAACAAAATATGTGCTTTGAGATCATATCTAGAAAATGTAATGCTTATGTTTGTTCTGAAAAGTTAGGTTGGCTGTGAAGGTCTTCCAACGATTTCAAGTCCCTTAAAGTTGGTCACTGTCTTTCTCGGCTTACTTTAGCTTGAAATCTGCCTGGGGGACTTTTGGGTGAATGTGGTGTAATGGGTTCCCGTTTACTTGAGTGCATGCTGGTAAGAAACATTGGAATTCGGATTGATGACTAATTGCTCTTAATTGGTTAGAATGTCAGCCATCCATCTATCAAGAACTACCTTGGTTTTCGTCAGACATCCAACTGCGAACAACTTAGACAATCTAGTTTGGTATATTTAGTTTAGATTTTTTCCTTCATCAGCTCAAAAGCCATCTGTACCTATCAGGCCACCGCCATAGCAGTCCTTATCAAACTTATTACCTACTTGGTTTTTCGACTACATTTTCCCACATCCTTGGTGGCTAGAACTATAGTTTTGAAAATATTAAACTAACATATTGTAGTTTTGAAGTATTATGCGACTGTAATTATAGGTTGCGAATTCTTGCTTGATTAGGTTTGATTCAAGTTGCCATATTAAACTCTGCAATGTTGTAGTTGTGGTTTCACCAATGACAACACGAAGATTGTGCGTCTTATAAGAAAATAAAATTTTCATATACCTGCGGAAAATTATTAAGAAATGACATTTAGCATTAAATTATTTTTGGCAAATGATAACATGACTTTAAAACCAAAAATAAATAAATAAAAGACCAAGTGATAGAACAAAGGGCAAATTACAATCATTCCTGCGGTTATGTGGTTCCCCGCTTCTCTTTGTTCCTTCACATAACTCCTCCCCGGGTTGTCTCCAATGTTTGGCACCATTAATCACGTATTTGGGTAGGACTCTTCTTTCTTGAAGCTGCTACTTGGTCCTGTTCCTAACTCCTCCCTGCGGAGCTCCCAGTGTCTGGCACCATCAATCATGTACTTGGCGGCAGGATCATTTATTCTTTAAGCTAGTATCCTTTGGTTCGGATAAGTCGAGTCCCTTTGGTCCATTTACTCTGGTGGTCTTAACAAATTTAGCGGTAGATCAATTTGTCAATTATGTTATCAGACAGGTTGAATAATAGAAAGCTCCACTGGCACAATTTTAATTGCTGATTAGTCTTGCAAAACACTCCTAAACAGTTTGAAAGCAAGTTTAATTAAATGAATACTGGTTAATATATTAAATGAAGAAGAAAGTAAGCCATAAAAGAAGGAATAAATACAGAAGACGACCCTATGGAGCAAAGTTGCTAAATTGAGTGGAAAAGAAGGGAGAATTCACAACGGGAAGCATGAGACATGAGCAACATGAAATAGACGCAAGCACTTGAATGATTTAAGGTTGACCACAAACTGCTTATTTCCCATGTCCTCTTGTTTTTCCTTAATTTTCTTGGTTGATATCTCAACAGAGCGTCTGCAATATTGTATCTCAAGCCTTTGTAGTGTGGGTATATCACCTAAACAAGAAGGGATCTCCGCAAGTTGATTGTAACTAACCAACACTAGTGTCTCAAGGCAAGGAAGGTGATCGTCTGAGGCATTCCATTGAGCAACGTTTAAATTTTCTAATTTCAAAAACTTGAGTTCCAGAAATTCACCATCTGTATGTCCCTTGTTTTTCCCTCAAATGCACCACATAGTAATTTGAGAACTTCAAGATTAGGTTGTTTCCCAATTGTCGAAATTTCACTCCATGGCAAGAAAAACCTTGTCAGAGTCAACTTTTTAAGATTTGGGGGAAAGCGGAACTCACAATGTGGTTGTACCTCACCACGGTATTCCAATTTGAGCGATTCAAGTTGAGTGAGGAAGTCCAAATTTGGAAAGCGGTTGCAATTCAAAGATACATCCAATGAATCAAGAAACATGCAACTCAGCTTTCGAAGATTGGGTAAGTCTCTCAAAATCTTCTCAGTATCTTCACTAGAACACAAGGATGGAGTGTTAAGTGTTTGCAAACTATCAAACTTGAAAATTTTCTGGATTTTGGCAAAATGGATGACTCCCATATCTTGGAATGCCTTAGTTCCACCAAGTTCCAAATAGTCTCTGGTAATTCGATTTCTCCATACCATTTCAATCCCAATAGAAAAACTTTCAGGTTCTGGAGTTTGCTTATTTCTGGGGGATCATATATGCGGGAGATTCTAGTGATAAGAACCTCAAATGAACCAAGCAGAATATGCTAGTCCAACAGTCAGTTTTGACGTCCAAAAGTCGTAACACCCTCAGAAGTTTGAAATTGTTCAAAGAAAATGAATTGGATTCTAGACAAGAAGCTGCTAAGATGATACCAGAGTACGGACATATATAGCAGAAGGTTTTGATATTGCAACCCGCTTGGAATCGACAAACAAACGGTATGTCGTAGACTTTTTGTGAGCTGTAGAAGGTAAAATAAAATTTTGGCCGCAAGCATAATTTTCCTCCATAAAGCACTCCTGGTTTGCTTTTGCCAAGGCAAAATCACGTAAGATATCGTGGACTTGGCTTGCTTTGACTCCATCTTTCGATCCACTTTTGGATTGTATGACAAGGCTTCTAGCAATTAGGCCACTCAAATACTTCTCAGCTACATCTTCTCAGGTTCCTGTGTCATCTTTTTGAAAAGTTGAATAAATCCTTCTGCAATCCATAATCACTTCAACTCAGAAAGTGGACCTTCTCTGTCCTCTGGAAATGCTGTAAAATAGAGAAAGCATGGCTTCAAATGGTTTGGCAAATGGTTGTAACATAGTTCTAGTATACCCCAGCATCGTCCTTCTTGATCTGCAAGAAGGTGTATACTTAAAACTGTCTGCAATTTTTTCCCAACAATCTTTTCTCCTCTCCGTGTTCCTGAGAAGACCAACTATCAAATCCACTGGAAGAGGCAGCCCTTTGCATTTGATAGCCATTTGCCTTCCAACATCCAAAAGTTATTGAGGGCAGCTTCCTTTTTGAAAAAGCTTCATTTGCAATAACTTCCAACTAGTACCATCTGATAAGGGATTAAGAGGATAAATAATGCTCCTACCTCCAGTTTGCAAAGCAATGTTACTAAATCGGCTTGTGAACATAATTCTGCTTCCCACGTTGTCATCTGGGAAAGAAGCACTCATATCATTCCACAGCCTAATATCCCACAAATCATCAAAGAAGATAAGATACTTTTTCCCCTTTAGACTTCTATGCATTCATCATCACTCATTTCACGTGTTTGCTTGGTTTTTCTGCTAACTTGCTGTAGGATTTCCAACAATAATCTTCTCTTTTGATATGCCAGCATGAACATGAAGGTGCAAGAGAACCAAAGGACTCTCGTATGTGGAATTGGCTTGTGTTGTTTTACCAATTCCAGCCATTCCAACAATAGAGAGTATTTCCAACTGTCACACCATTAGTTAGTTCCTCTGTAATTTTTTTAGCTTCACCCTTATAAAGCTCCACATAGTCACTGGGCTTCTTTACTTCATCTGCGGCCTCATAGTTGAGACCCAATACGGCATCAAAATTTTTAGAATTAGTTTCTGATGATGATGCACCACCTAAATTCAGGGAAAATTTGAGAACTGTGGTGTCAATCCTCTTTTTTTTCATGTCATTGACCTCTCTCATGATAATGTTAATCTCTTTGATGATATCGATAGCCCCAACTTGTAATACCAAAGAGGCTCATTTCTGAGGATGATAGAGTCACTGACAAAATCAGTGTGGTAAACAATATCTTTAAATCGGGTCCAAGGATCTTGCAGTTCTTGTTCTATGAACTTTTCTGTTGCTTCAGCGAAATCTCCTTTAAGGGACAGTATGTTTCCATGAATTGTCACTATTTGATACCGTAATTGATCAATCGAATCATCATCAGAATTTAGCATCTCCGTCAGATGCTAAATGATAAAATCAATGAGGCCCAGTTCGTTAGTTCTGGGGAAGTTGGATCTAAAGGATTTTGGAATCATTTCATTAAGATATTTTTGGCCTTCTCCTTGATAATCTTGAACTCTTGAAGCAAATGAGAAATTGCAAGATTCAGTTGCCTAGTAATGGCTTCAGTAATATTAAGATCATAACATGAGTATATAACACATGCTGCCTTGCACACCACACATTTCATACGCAAAAATATGGTGTTTACTTTCGGATGATTCTCAATGTACTTCTCAGGTGATGGATCCGTGAGAAAATATTTCAAGATTTTCAGCTTCTTGTGCAACTGCAGACAGGGAATTTGCCTTAAGGTCTGATATCTCCACCATGTTGGCAAGGAGAGAATCAAGAAATCCAAGCACATGTTCATCGACAAAGAAAACACTTTGTCCTGATGACTTCAAAACTTCAAGGGCTTTGATATATGTCTCTCTAACATCAAGTCGAACAGGGTTAATCTTTTGTAGTTGACAAGAAAGTTCAACCTTCATTTCATTTAACATATCTTCATCGATCTTGCAGTCTTCGGAACACAAGTAAAAGAGCCATGCCATGTTGTCAGCCACAGCTTCTGCCTGAGTCAGGAGATCCTTCAATTCCTCACGGTTAGTGCACCATCTCTTTGTAACCCTAAGGAAATTCCTTAGATGCCTTAGGTACTCTTCAAGGGCTTTAATTTCCTTCTTTAGAGGAACAACAGAGTGAGGCTTACATCTTATTAGATCCTGCAGATTCTCTAGCAGAACATCAAAAGATTCTACTATAGCATTTGTTCTCGAGCAAGTCAATCTTGTTGAGTTGGAAAGTACACTATGTTGCAGAAATTCTAACAAACTATATGGATGGAACAAAGAGAATAAAGAAAATTGACTTCAAATTGTGTAGGAATTACACTCTCCTTTAGGCAAAATTTGTCCTCTATTAAGACAAATTCCCCTTTAGGATAAAATGAAGTGTCCTTGTATACTTAGAATCAGATATACAAGCCTAAAGAGTGTTTGAGTGGTTAGACATTGCTATTACTTTGATGAATGTTTTTCTGCAGCAAAACAATCATCAAAACATGTTTATATAGACTTCACTGTCTTCTCATAATAGATTTTACTGACAATATTTCGTTGGATGTCAATTAGATTCAATGTAAACGATATAACTCTTCAAAAGATGGTGTTTTTTCAAGACAAACATTCAGAATTTTAAATTCTATCATGAGCCGAGGCCTCAGCTATGCAGCAGCTAAGCTTGCGGCTACCTTGTATCAGCTAGCCGCAAGTGATCTTACCTACGGCTTAAGTTCGCGGTTCAAGCCCAGGAAGCCAAAAAGTTTTGGTTGTTGGCCGCGCATCATCTTTGTCGTGACTCTGTCCACAGATGACCATTGAGAAGTGTCTGTTGGTAGCCGTGGCCTTAGCTATGCTGCAGCTAGGTGAGCGTGACTTCATCCATGGGTATTCCACCAACAGCTGAGCTCGTGGTTTAGCCTTATGATACACCACTTTTCTTTTGAAAATCTTCTACAATCTCCCACCATTTTCAGATGTCGAAAACTTTTATAAGCAAATATATGTGATTATATGCATAAGTGATGGTATCTTGCGATTGAACCATCAATTTAGTGAAACTAATATTATTACTTATTATAATAATGGTAGTCAAGCTTTGAACCATGTATTACATTTGACAAGTATATAATTCGTTTCCTACATACAATCAAACTCAAACATTTAACTCTCAATGCTTTGATACAAATGTCATATGTATCTACATCCTATTCATGAATGTTTAAAAGCCAAGCTCACGTTCATATAGGCAGACTTAGTGCCCCCGCCATTTAAGCACTTCAAAGTCTGTTAAGAGTCTTACACTCAACCTTCCCTTAATACCAGCGAGTAAATGAGCACTATTTACCTTGGGATGTTTAATTTAATGTAGTGCTTCAATCACTAAGTACTTTGACTCTTTGAACTCAAGACATAGATGTTATATCTAGTGTTGAGCAATGTTTAAAAAACCGGACCGGTCAATGAATTGGAAGGGGGTCTGGTTCAGGGTCGAACCAGAGTTCAATGTTTTTTATCTTTTTTAATTTAATTTAATGTATAATATAATGACAAATACTGGATATACCCCACGCTATTGAACAAGTTAACCCATTACTTGTTTGAATATTTTTAAATACACAAATTAATAAATCATTATATTTGGTAAAAAATTTATGAAATATTCTACGTCTATAATAATTAAATTAACAAAGAAAATGTATTAACAGGTATAAAGCATATAATAACTATAAAAAGCAAGCGTATAAAAACATACAAATAAAGTAGATACTTTGAAATTCCTTATTAAAGAACGTTATTATATTTTTAAATATTTTAAATTACAGTCTTGAACATTCTAAATTATGAAATCATATTTGTTGCTTGTTTTTGCATTTTCTACTCTTTTAATACCATCAATACTTATTTTCAATGTGAATTTTAAATTTATTTTTAGTACCAAATAATACAATTAACTTTGTATATAGGTCAGTTCGAGTAGATGTAATTTTTCAAAATTAAAAATTTTTCTTTCATCCTATTTTTAAAGGTAGGTTCACATACTCAAATGAATTTTCAAATTTCGATGTGATTATGTTACTATCAGTTTAGATCTATTTAGTATTTTTAATTTTTTAGTATTTTACATTTTTTTTTTTTGCACAACCTAATAAGTATCAATCAAGGATTTGACTTAGAATTTCTTTAAAAAGCCTAAATTTTATTTAGAATCGATTTTTAGGCTTTAACTTTAGATAATTCTCTCCATAGAAATTTTGCTTTTGACGAATCAGACCATTAAGTGAGTCAATTTGCACTCTATGCAATAGTCTCAAGAATAAAACTAACAAGTAAACTATTTGCTTATTAGTTCTTAATTTAATCAATTTTGTATAGTTTACACATTTTCTTTAGTATATCAAGAAAGGATAGATATGTGATGCTATAACAATTGGAGTTAATATGTTACATAGAAAAAACATGATTTTAATAATATGGACAACCTTTTGTTTTTTTAAATAAAGGAAATAACTTTCTATCTACTTACTTTCAAGATGCCATACGTACTTATTATTGAATAATGATTAACTGTAATTCAAAATTTAAACAAATTACTTACAAAAATAACAATTTAAACTTTTAATTAGAAGAATATTTTAGGAATAAGTGAATAATTAAAAAATTTAGATAAAAGATAAAAAGACTAATCGTAGTAGGAGAGATTTTGGTAAAAGTAAATCCAAAATTTCTTTAATATAATTAATTTGGATGCCAAGTTAAAAAGGCAAGAATCAATTAATTTCATTAAACATGATTAATATAGAGAACAAAGACAAATTCAATATTTCTTTAATATAATGAATTTGGATGCCAAGTTAAAAAGAAAAGAATTGATTACTTTCATTAACTTGATTAATAAAGGAAAGAATCAATTAAATTCATAAAATGTGATTGATGGAAATAAAGAAACTAAAAAAGTAAGAATGAGTTAATTTTATCAAACATTATTGATAAAGGAAAAAAAAAGAAACTAAAAATGTAATAAACAATTAATTTTATTAAAATGATAAAGGAAAACTTAAAAAACAAGAACAAATAAAATAATTCGTAACATGAAACCAACAATGAAGTGGTTGGTTGGGCGGTTGGTAGCTAGGAAGTGGAGTAAGAGGTCTTAGGTTCAAGACCCACCATTTGCATTTGTGTGAAAATTTTTTTTAAAAGGCTAAAATTTAAAAAATTGCCTGTTCAACGGATCGATCTGGTTCGCACGGTTGGACTCGGTTCGCACTAGATCTTAAGTTCTACAGTGCTATCTATAGAACTGGACTGGAAACATGACCAGTTCACAGTTCGACCGGTCGAACTGGCCGGTCTGGTTTGGTTCTGAAAACATTGGTGTTGAGTTGAGTTTCCTTCATTAGTGATTGTATTTATTGGCTTGAGTCCCATCCCACTTGATGATTTATACACCAAGTTCTCTGTTAGTGCTTTAGTTAAAGGATCTGCAAGATTACCACTTGATTTCGCATAATCAACGGTGTAATAACTATTGGAAATCAAGTCTTTCACATACCTATGTCTAAGCCTATATGTCTGGGGTTTTCATTATACACTTGATTATATGCTTTTGACAAAGTTGTAGCACTATCACAATGTATTGATATAGGATTTATCACAATAATACGATAATCTCGGTCAAGCCTCGAAGAGATATTTCGTCCCTCCTGACACTCCATTAGATATAGGATTTGTATTCATTTAGACACGTCTAAATGTGATAGAATTTAGGGTTATTTTAGAAAATTTTGATTAAACCTTGCAAGTAGCCTAGGTTAGGGGGAAAGGGTGCCTTAGGCGTAAGCTTTTACCTTCTTTTTTTTTTTCAAATGTGACTCCCAAACATTTTTCTTTTATTTTCCAAAGACTCGGAGTTATAAAAAGGGTTTTTAAACATTTTTTCCAACAATTTTTTTTTGTTTTGTTAAAGATTTTTCGGGTCACTTCGTACACCCCAATTCAATACCAAGTGGCGATTTATTTTTAATAAAACCCTTTTTCAAAAGCTATTTAGTCAAAACTGTCGCATTTTTAGTCCCAACCTTTTTTGTTTTTCAAAATACCATTTTTTTCCACAAATACACTTTTAACAGAAAATACAATTTTGTCACGCACGCACTATTTTTTAAAACCACAAAACCTTTTTTGAAAGGCTCACTGACTGTTTCAGGGCGCAACAGGAAACTATAAAGGCATAAAGAAGTAAGCATTTTCACTATATTCTCAATAAGCATTTTCATCATAAATTGATCAATAAGAACTTTTGGTTGAATTGGGATGATAAATCTGCAAAAGTTTGCAAAACTTAAAGAAAAAAAAAAACTATGTGATGAAATGAAAATTTTGTATCTTTTGATTTAAAATGTTGTGGGCAAGAAAGAAAAAGAGAGATGATGGGGTTGATTTTTTTATGCAAGACTGGAATTTCTCTTTTAAGGTTATGATACATGCTTAGCTCTAATTTGCACCCTCGTTACTTTGTATAGTAGGGTAAGAAGGTTGATTCTTGATTAATCATTCCAACATTTTGATTACTAATCTTCAACTTTTTGTTTTCCTTTTAGTGTTTCGTTATTAAAGGAGAGGAGTAGGAAGAATTGTATTTACCTGCCCAAGTTTTTTGAGTTCATAACAATGCATATCGCCGAGATCTCAGCAAATTTTTGTCGATACCGTGTCATATCGTTTCATATCGGTCGATATCGTCGATTTTTCGGGGATATATATCGAATTTAGTTCCAGCAGCGATACAAGTAACGATATCACATCAATAGACTTTGTTCTAGTTATGACTATACGTCGTAGATTCGGCCTATATGGCGAACCATGGTAGTGGTTGTTAGTAGTAGTGGTGTACTACTACTATTAGTTGTAGTAGTTGTAGTATACTAATAGTGGTACACTACTACTATTAGTAGCTGTAGTAGTATACTACAACTAGTAGCAATTGTTGTAGTGGTGGTAGTACTAGTCTACTAGTAGTAGTTAGTAGTAGTGGTAGTTAGTAGTGGTAACAACAGTTAGTAGTAGCGGTATACTACTTCTGGTACTTGTACAGAAATAGTAGTAGTAGTTAATAGTAGTAGTATACCAGTAGTAGTTAGTAGTAGTAGTTGTTGTTGTATGCTAGTATAGTCGTAGTATACCAGTAGTATAGTAATAGCAGTAGCATGATATTGCTAGTTTAGTACAACTTCTAGCATACTACGATTACTAGTGGTACTACGCTACTGCTAATAATAGTAGTAAGTATTAGTAGTAGCAGTAATAGAAGCAGCGGTACTAGTTGTAGCCGCAGCAGCAGTACGACTAGTAGTAGCAGCAGCAATAGTAGTTGCAGTAGCAACAGAAATAATATCATTAGTAGTAAGTAGCAATAGATGTAGTCACGGGAGTAGCAGCAATAGGGGTTAATTTCAGAAACACCCCCTAATGTTTAGTCAAAGTTATAGTTTATTTTTAATTTTTAATTTTTAATTTTGTTCACTTTATCTCCTAATTTTATTTCATCTCATCAAATTAACATTTAAAATATTGTGAGTTGACAAAAATATCACCTCATAAATAACTTTTCAAATTACAAATTCTTTTCAGCTTTCATCTTTGCAAAATAATAGTTGAAAGGGAAATAAATTGTCCGCAAAACTTTCATTGAATTTATTTGATAATCTTTGAATTTTTATTATACATCAAGAGCTTGTACAATTGAGAACGTCACAACATAAATTTTTATAAATCAAAATCTAAAATTAGATTTAGAAAAGTGGTTGAGAACAAGCTGGTTATAAAATGAAGCAAGCTCTTCGTGATTCACACCACTAAAGCCACACTTCATCAAACAAAGGGCAACTAAAAGACTTTCTTTGCGATACTGCTAAATATCATTTCGGTTCTAAAATGAGCAGGTAGGTGTCATACTCATGGCTTCGCTGATTCTCCAACTTCAGGCATTAGTTCCCCTTCCCTGTACGTGCGGCTTCTTAAATGCTATACTGTTTGCTTTTTTCTAGTTCCTTTTTACTAGAAAGATTTAAATTATGTTCTCTATTTGCATTTTTTTTTTGTGGCTTGAAGGTGTATTCAACCTTTATAACACCTGCTAATTTTTTTTTTCTTTTACCTTTCTTGTTTTTTATGGTTTCAGGTGGCTGATCAAGGTTGGTGGTGGCTGGATGTGTAGGTAGTAGGCGGAGGAGAGGGCACAGTGGTGGTAAAAGCTATAGGCAGTCAGATATTGATATTGTAGTAGAAAAGTAGTTGCCATTAGAATCATCAAAATAATTTCACAAATGTTAATGTCCAACCTCTTTAATGTCCAAACAAACGACCCAGGATTCACATATTTCCAAGCTATCCAGAGGATGAAGATTACTAGTACTATGAGTAAATTGTTAGCCATCTAATTTAAGAGAGGGCACTTTTATGTGTGAAGATTTGATTGGATGGAAATTGAAATGCATCATGTAAAGTATAACATGGACACTTCGAGATTAAGATTGTAATACTATGATATTACTATTTGCTTTTTGAGATTCCATTATTTTCTTCAAATTTATTTTACCTGGAGTTATCTCCTTCTTTGGCTTGTTTTACTGAAAAGAATTTATAAACTCTATACTTTTTGATGCAGTCACATGAATGAGAATCAAGAAGCTGAAGTTATGCAAATTGATATCGTCTGCGTGGAAGATGTTAAACCAAAATCTCCAACACCAGATCACTTGAGACTCCATAAATTTTCTTTTCTTGATCAGCTTATGCCTCACATGTATACAACTCCCTTAGTCTTTTTCTATCCAAACGACCAGACAACCAACATTACTGAGGTTATTACAGAAAGAAGGCTTCGCCTAAAGCAATCACTCTCAGAAACCTTAGTTTCATTTTATCCCCTCGCCGGAAGGATCAAAGACAGCGTGCACGTCGAATGCAATGATGATGGAGCCTATTATGTTGAAGCTCGATTAAATCTTAAACTACTGGATTTCCTTCATCAGCAACCTGACAATCGCTTAATAAATCGGCTGCTCCCAATCGAACCTGGTTCAAGGGAACTATTATCCGAGACTCATCTTTTCATGATTCAAATTAGCATTTTTGAATGTGGTGGGATTGCCATTGGCGTGTACTTCTCTCACAAGGTTGTTGATGGGGTCTCGTTCTTGACATTTATGAAAGCTTGGGCAGCAATAGCATGTGAATCTTCAGAAAGAATACTTCCCAGCTTTATTTCCCCTTCAATATTTCCTCCCATTCCCAATTTACCTAAAGATGCATCCGTGGTGCCTCGCCGTGAAATATCGGAAGTGCACAATTATGTCACCCAGAGATTTGTGTTTGATCACTCAGCCTTGGCTGCACTTAAAGCCAAAGCCACAACATCGTCCTTGGCCAACCCAAGCTCGGTTACCGTTTTCATGGGACTTCTGTGGAAATCTTTCATAGTGGCTTCTAAAATCAGATGTGGAAATGAGAAGAAACCCATTTTGTCCACCACTGTGAATCTGAGGATAAGAAGTTCACCACCTTTACCACCAAATTCGTTTGGAAATATATTCTGGTCAACTTTTGCTCCATGCACGGATGATTCTAATCTAGACCTGAAATTGTTGGCCGATCAGATAAGAAATGCCATTGCTACTATCGACAATAACTTTGTCGAAGGTATCAAAGGGGATGGTGGGTTTTTCAATTTGGTAAAGCCTTTTGAAGATTTCTTTGAAGAAAACTACAGTAACGCTGAACCCTTTTCAGTGACCAGCTTATGTAAGCAAGGCCTTTACGAGGCAGATTTTGGGTGGGGAAAGCCCATATGGTCATGCCTAGGCGGTCCAGGAACAAATTTATATGGAATAGGAAATGTAGTTGTTTTAATGGATTCAAGATCAGGTGATGGAATTGAAGCCTGGGTAACCATAAAGGAAGCAGATATGGCCATATTTGAAAAAAATCAGGATCTCCTCTATTTTGCCTCTTTAAATCTTAGCCCTCTTGAAAGCTAGGTATATGTATTGCTATTTTCATGGCTCATATATATGGAACAAATATACATGCTAATGACTTGTACCCTCTGTATAAATTTAAATATCCATGAGTAAAAACATATGTCATATAAAATATACTAAGTTGAAATAATAAAGACTCTTTGGTCTAAAAATAAAAAGTGCATTGTATGTATCTAAAGTGGAATGTATAAATCAATTCAAATTTTATATACGGTTTGTACTCTTTTGGATGCTTTCTTCATGTTAAAATGAAAATATTATGATTTTTTTTCACTTTTTCTTTTTGTGGTAGGTGACAGAAAAAAGAGTCAAATCTACCATTTGTCTCTCAATAAAACTAGTTCGAGAAACACGCTTTGCACCCATGTGCTTTCATTTATGGGGTTTGTCGTTAGAATGAACGAATTTAGAGTTATTCTGTTATAAAATTTTATAAAGTAACTTGGTGTTAACGTTTTTATGGCTTGACATTAGGATGGATGACTACAGAAAAATAATTTATGAATCAGATTTTCAACAGGTTAAAGTCAATGAAATATTACAATAGCTGACGTGTTAAACTAATTAAAATCATTCACTCAAACAAAAAAAAAAAATCATAGATAAAATGCAAAATATCACCTGATACATTAAATATATCTTGATCAACTTACATAGCCACCTTGATTCATTAATTCTTCAAATTACCTCCTTAGATGATACTGCTGTATGGCAACAAAAGGAGACGGATATCATAACTAAAATAGGTTGTCGTGGCCGGGGTGCTAGACGAATATTATTGAGTAAGATTTTGGAATGGCTGTGATAAAAAAGTTGTAATTCTGGTGAATGCGGTGGTGGAGGATGGTATTTTGCGGCAAAGAAGGCTGTGCTAAATTGGCTGAAGTCTTGAAATATTTAAGGAGGACTAAAAGATCTAATTTCTTTATTTTGCACCTAGTCATATCGTTCGATGGTGGTAAAATTCAACGTTTAGATGGTGCACTGATTTAAGGACAAAACTGAATCAAAATAAAAAGTTGAATGATTTAATTGGTGCAAATTAAAGTAGAGGCACAAATTGTGTTTTAGTAAAAAAGTTGGATGACTATATATATATCGGTTTACCTTTGTTATTCTCAAAGTCGTAGTTGTAATCATACTCGAATAGGTATACATTGATAAATTTTTGGACAATTGTGAGAGTCACCGCACAATCACAATTGCCAATAAATTACAATCTGAATTTTTTTTTTACGTGTGCAGGTATGTATCAGGAGGACTTTTGTGCAATTTTTGGGCAATTGTGAGAGTCACCGCACAAGCTTGTGCGGTGACTCTCACAATTGCCCAATAAATTACAATCTTGAAATTTTTTTTTAAGTTGAGAGGGGGCTTTTGTGCAATTTTTGGGCAATTGTGAGAGTCACCGCACAATCACAATTGCCAATAAATTACAATCTGAAATTTTTTTTTTAGTTGAGGGGGGCTTTTGTGCAATTTTTGGGCAATTGTGAGAGTCACCGCACAAGCTTTGTGCAGTGACTCTCACAATTGCCCACTCATTGCCATTTAGCCCCTCAAATGTTAAAGAACCAAATGTTAAAGAAAAAAAAAACGTTAAAAAAAATTTATTGTTATTGTTAGGTTAGCAATTAGTTAATTTATATAAAAAATAAATTAGTATTTAAAAAAAATCATTCTCTTAATTAATTACTTGAATAATTCTTGTCTTAATTATATCAATCAATATGTTTATCTTGTAAAGAATAAGAAAAAAATTAATTAACAACTAGGGAAATGTATGTATTTATCTTAATTAATTACTTTAATTACTTGTTAATACTTAAAAAAGTATCTTAAAAATAATTAATTATTTATTTATAAAAATAAATTATTATGGTATGTTAATTCACAAGTTGGGAATGGTTAATGGTTTGGGGAATTCACAACTAGGGAATGATATGTATTTTTTAAGTTAATCCTTAAAGGAATAAATTATTTATAAATAATGGTACGTATTTGTCTTAATTCTGTCCTTGAATAAGTTTATAGGGTAAAAAAAATTCTTTTGTTAATTAATTACTTGAATAATAATTTTTTTTACCTCAAAAAGTTAAAAAAAAAAAACATTTGGGGGGCTATATGTAATTGTGATTTTTTTACCTACAAATGAAAAAAAAAATGGAGGTATAAAACAAAGATCTCCTAATTACTTTCATTGAATGATAATTACTTGTAACAGTTTTTCCCTAATTAATTACTTGAATCACAATGTATTTTACCTTGACACAAACCCTAAACTCTAACCCTAACCATAACCTAAACCCTATAGCATATACCCTAACCAAAACCCAAAACCATAAACCTTAAATCCTAAAACCCTAACCCAATTTAAACCCTAAACCCAAACCCTAATCATAAACATAAACCCTAAACCCATAAACCCTAGTCCTAACTCTAAACCCTAAGCCCATAAACCCTAAACCCTAAACCCTAACCCTAACCCTAACCTAAACCCTAACCCTAATCATAACCATAAACCCTAAAGCCTAACCTAAGCCCTAATCGTAACCCTAAATCCCTAAACCCTAAACCCTAATCCTAAGCCCTAACTCAAAACCTTAACCCCTAACCCTGAAACCCTAAATCGAAACCCTAATCGTAACCATATACCCTAAGAGAAAGAAACCCTAAGCTCTAACCCTAACCCTAACCCTAAGCCCTAAAACCCTAAATCAATTTAAACCCTAAACACTAGCCCTAAACCTTAATCGTAACCATAAACCCGAAAACCCTAAACCAATTTAAACCCTAAACACTAACCCTAAACCTTAATGCTAACCATAAACCTTAAATCCTAACCCTAAACCCTAACCCCTAACCCTAAACCCATAAACTACCTTAAACCCTAACCCTAACCCTATCCGCAACCCTAATCCCTAAATCCTAACCTTTAAACCATAGATCCTAAACCCATAAACCCTAAACCCTAAACCCCTAAACCCTAACCCTAACCCTAACTCTAACCCTAAACCCAATTCCTAACCCATAGCCCTAGTTATTATAACATAAATCGTAAACTGTAAACCCTAATGCACTAATCCTAATCCTCTAAACCCTAATATCTAAATACAGTAACTGTAATGTCCTAATTCTACTTTGTGAACCCTAAACCGTAGTTTATAATCCATTAACTAAGCAACTAAATTGTAGAACGTAAGCGTAAAAATTTGTAAACGAAGCAGTAACCATAAAAAGTGAATAGTGATAATATATAACATCGCTCTATCATAAAAAATATATATAGTTTTGAACAACGATCATCACAGGATGCCAAATAATCACAACAATGACAATATAGAATACCACTCTACATATGCCTCCTGCCCTTGCCCCGTGGTGTGGTGGAACAGCTGCATCTCTAATGTCTCCTCTGTTGTGCCATATAATGCTGGTCCTATTGGCGAGAAGTTCTCCTCAATCTAGCATCAAGATGTAACGGCGATGGAGGCTCATCAGCATCGTCAGTAGGAATTGGTGTTTGTCTGCAACGCAGACACGATTCCGATTTGGAAGGTCCGGGCATAGCACTCTTGGAAGTGCTAGGGCGAGATGATAAGTGAGCATCACCCCGAGTCATGAAGCTAAAGATAATATCCTCTCCAACTGAAGAACTGCGGGCTGACTTGCCATAGTCAGTATACGGTCCAAAGGCCGGCATCTGCGTAGGGATGCTGAATAGATCATACGTCGAGACATGTGGATTACCGAATGAAGAAAATTCATCGTGAAAATGAAAAATAATAGGACTAAAAATTGAATAGTCTTAAAGCATAAGTGTTAAGCTATAAATAATAGGACTTCATAAAAATATAAAGTAAAATAAAACTCCAGCCATGTGGATTAACTGACGGATTAACTTAAAATGATAGTAACAATACACATAAAACTAACTTAATAACTAAATAATTATTATACATGCAAACTAACTATGTAAATATTTCATCAACCAATAACAATAAAAAAGAGACAGATAATTAAACTAGTATTTAGCAATTTATTAATATATAACAAAAATATTAAACCTAACTCTATTTATAAAATATTTAAACAGGTATTTGGAATACTAACCTTCTAATGCAAAAATCCTACTGAATGTGACAATTTCTAGCCTTTGCAATCCTCCTGCAGCTTCCAACCTACAAAGCCTCTTGCGCTTCCAATCCAAAAAGCCTCCTGCAACATGAAACATACATTTTAGTTAAGTCGATTACAAAGAAAAAAAGAGAAAGAAAAACAACAACCAAAGATAAATATTCACACCTTATGGACGGAGATAGAGAAACAAAAATCAATAGAAGAAAGCAAGTTTTGCAAGAGAGTAAACTGTCTGAAGTTTGGTTTGGTCGTGCTCAATATTGTGAACGAATGAAGAATGAAGAAATAATCCCACAATTATAGAGCATCCGGCTGGCTTTAGCAAATTAAAAAAAAAAAGGCCATTTGAATTTGGTCAACAAAGCCATCACTTTTCTTTTCTGCATGGCAAAGTAGGGTGCAGGCATGCATGTGAATGCATGGCAAGGTTGCAGCACCATGATTAAAGCCAAATGTCTGTAGGCTTAAAGCCAAATATCACGGTCCAATTTACTATAATTTGAATTATTGTGCGGTGACTCTCACAATTTACACTATATTGCACAAAAGCTCCCCTAAACTAAAAAAAAAAAAAAATTTCGGGGAGCATAATGGAGCTTTTGTGCAATTTTTGGTCAATTGTGAGAGCCACCGCACAAGATTCTCATAATTAACCAAAAATTGCACAAAAGCCCCCCTCAACTGATAAAAAAAAAATTTTAGATTGCAATTTATTGGCAATTGTGA
>CM045564.1:14078309-14181668 GCA_024721245.1 Mitragyna speciosa
AACATCATGTGGCCAGTAATGTAGGATTTTTTTTTATTATATTGAAGAAAAATATTGTATGAAGTTCTTACTTTCTTCCTTCCACTCATATTGCAAAACATGGACAGGACCATTCAGGAATTTTGTAGCATTAGAATTAAAAAAAATTCAATTAAAATGCCAGCCTTTGTTTCCCCATTAGAAGATAGTTCCCAAAGGAACAAGAAGACTTAATGCCGAGTATTACCAAGTTATGCTTTAAAACAACATTCAGAATTAGTGCATAAGGAAAGTAAAATCTAAAACCTTCATTTTTATCCTCTTTCATTCATCTATCAAACAAAGAGAAAGAACACTTATTGAACGGTGGAGTGAATAAGAAATTGTTGCTCTTTTTCCTTCAAGCTTTTTGTTTTGTATCCCTTGAAAGCTGTGTAGGTAATCTATACATACCTTAACATCATACATCAATAACATTGTGCAAGTTCTCATCAAGATCTTTGGTTATCCAGAACTTCTTCACATTTAGTAATCATTCCAAACCGCTGTTCTACGACATTGTTAGGGAGAAAAAGACCATATTTAAAGACCAGCTTTCGTCTCTCTCTTTTCTTTGTTCTTTTGAAATTCTAAAATTTTTTCTGAACTATTTTTTAGTGGAATACTGTGTCATTTCATTTATTTGACAGTCTGGAGTCACTTGCAGTTACCACTTGTTCCCAGGCTACTGTTGCTTTGAATCTCTTAAGGGAAAGGAAAGGTTTTTTTGATATTGTACTGAGTGATGTTCACATGCCTGATATGGATGGCTTTAAGCTTCTTGAGCTTGTTGGGTTGGAAATGGACCTTCCTGTTATAAGTAAGTGGTGTTATTCTTTGCTGGCTTATATAGTGTAAACAACTTTTTAGATAACAATGCATTTTGTTCTGTAGTGATGTCCGGAGATGACAGAACCAGCCTTGTCATGAGGGGAGTTAAACACGGGGCTTGTGATTATCTGATTAAGCCCATACGCACTGAAGAGTTAAAGAACATCTGGCAGCATGTGGTTAGGAAAAGATGTAATGTGGGTAAAGAAAATGAGCACTCTGGTGGCTTGGAAGATAATGATAGGCACAGAAATGGAATTGACGATTCTGAATATACTTCTTCTTTTAACGAAGGAGAAGATGGATTATCAAAAACATTGAAGAAAAGGAAAGATAGTAAAGAAGAAGATGATAATGAAACAGAAAATGATGACCCTACTACTTCAAAGAAGCCACGCGTAGTCTGGTCTGTTGAGCTTCATCAACAATTTGTTAGTGCCGTCCACCACCTGGGGATTGATAGTATGAACTTTCACCATTTTGTCTATAATACATCTCATCACTGGTTTTAGTAGTTCTGGACTAGATTCCTAACTTAATTGCTTTTCTTAAATTCTAGATAGAGGGTTCCGTATTGTACTTTTGTTATTGGTGCTTGTTTTTGGTACGTTGTTGTTCTTTTTTTTTTTTTTTTTTTTTTTTTTCTCTTTAACTTTGGGCTTCCTTTTACAGAGGCTGTCCCAAAGAGGATTCTGGAATTGATGAATGTACCAGGTTTAACCCGAGAAAACGTGGCTAGCCATTTGCAGGTTGGAATTTCTGATGGACAAGACTCGTGTTTTTTGACACCTTCTGATATTTTTCCTGTTGTCATTTGTAACTTTTTGTGTACATAGAACAATAATTGGTGAATGCAAGATTAGAATAGAATATTCTAGCATTTCTGTTCCTGCGAGAGGATTAACATGATTAAGTTCCTTCCATCTGCTGGTTAGGAAATCTGGAAAAAAGGATTTTTTTTTTTTGGCTATTTAACTATTAATAAGTGGAAAACTTGAATATCTCTTACATTGAGGACAAAATTCGATAAAAGTTTTTATTCCTTAGAGCACAGAAAATCATCCACTTCTTCTGGTAATGCTGGTCCTTGTGTAGTTAGTTGTACAGATACAAGGATATAGTCTTAGGAAACTCTTTTGAAATAATAGAAAGTTTACATAATCAGAAGTTGTCTGTGTGATTTTGTTTGAAAAAAATGGTGTATTTTTTTTTTTTGGTGGCATGGTTCAAATATTCATTGACCATTTTGCACATTGGGGATAAAGTACCTGTAATAATAAGTGTGATAGAGCTGTTAATTGAACCAAGTTATTTGCGAACTGGAACTCGGTTTGGCTCGGCTCGTGAAAGCTCGATTTTGGCTTGTTCGTATGACTAAACGATCCGAGCTAAAACAAAAAATTAAGCTCGTTTATTAAACAAACGAACACAAGTATTGTTCACAAACACTCGTTTACATTCGTGAACGTGGACAGTAATGTCTTTTCACATTTAGGTTATTTCCCAAGTACCCTAATGCCTACCTCATTTCTCTGTTATGGTACTTATTTTTTATGTTAAGTTTAATTAGGAAGTAACTGAATTGTAGTTTGTTAATAATTTTATATTGAATTAGAAAACAGGTGAATTGGAACATAAAATATTCAAGCTCAATTGAGCTTGGTCTGTTTGTGTAAACGAGCTCAAGCTTGCTTGAGCTCAGTTCGTTTGTGTTGAATGAGCTGAGCTTGGGTTGGATTTTGAGCCTTATGTTTTATGTAACAAGTTGAGCTCGAACACAAAATTTGGCTTGTTAATAATCGAGTTGAGCTCGAGCTTGCAAGTTTAATAAACGAGCACGAGCTTGAACCTAAAATACTCAGCTTACTTGGCTCGTTTACAGCCCTATAAGTGTCTACTCTTGCCATGTTTGCTGTCACATTTCTAAAGGTTTTTCAAATCCTAAAATACAAATGAACAGGTTTTTGAATTAGCTGAGAGTCACGTAATATCATTTTGGAACTCCATGTTTTTATGGTTGATATTCAATGTCATATTATGGATGTGACTGGATAAATATTTACAAGTCTGTCGTCCTCCTGTAAATGCATCTTAATGTTTATTCTTCTGGTTTTTGGAGTTTTGACTAGAGAGACATTATACTTCAGTTTCTGGTTGCTCTGGGGCAGCTGTGCCCCCCGGAAGGTGAGGGGGGTTGTGCTAGGGGTCTATTCTCCTTGACTTATGCTTCCTATGTATTCATTTTTAAACTTCTGAACATCAAAATTCACTTTAAAATTAGCTCAAAGTTTTCATCTCATAATCAACTTCTTTCATCTTACACTATGCTAAGAGTAGAAGCCAAAATGGTAAGGAGTAAAACAGATTTTAGTTCTAAGAAAGTTGCAATTACTGATTATAAGCAATCAAGAACAGTTCGTAATTGGCTTTCCAATAGTGACCTACCCTTATTTTGTATGTTCTCTTCTGTGTAAGCATGATGTAAAACGCATCAGTAACACAGCTTAAGCATTAATCAGTTAATTATCTTCTGGATATAAAGAAACATGCTTTTGGTATTTTATTGTGTCAAGTTTGAGATGTAAGTTTGCACATGTGCCATTGCAGTCATATTGTGTTCAACTTGATTGCATTTGGATTACATGCGCTTGCTATTATTGTTGTCTATCATGTCATTTTCAGTTTCCAAATAATATCGGGTAGAATTTATGATGCATTTCTTATAATCACTATTTTAGCTTTTCACTACTTATCCTATGTTTTGTGATAATCTGTTTTGCAGAAATTTAGACTATATTTAAAAAGGCTAAGTGGAGTAGCGCAACAACATGGTGGCATTCCCAGTTCTTTTTGTGGGCCTCTTGAGCCAAAAGTTGGTTCATTGGAAACGTTTGATTTTCAAGGAGTGGCTGCGGCTGGACGAATTCCACCAGAAACTTTGGCAGCATTGCGTGCTGAGCTTTTAAATCGACCAACAGGTAACCTTGTATTGCCGGGAATGGACCAATCTACTCTACTACAAGCATCTCTGCAAGTATCCAAATGCATAACTCTTGATCAGAATGTTGCTTACGGACAGCCATTGATGAAATGCCCATCCAACTTATCCAAGCATTTTTCTCAAACTGTTATTTCTGCTAATAATGCTCACTCAGGACTCGGAGCCTGGTCTTCAGAAAACCTTGCTAATGTGGTTGCTTGTGACAATGTTACTGGTTTAAACGTTCAAAATGGTAATGTGATGATGAGCATAATGCACTCTAAGCAACAACAGCATAGACAGCTGCAGGAACCACAACAGAAACAATCTACACTTCCAGAGCCTAGTCGTTCAATCAATGTACAACCTTCCTGTCTTGTTGTTCCCTCACGATCTTCAGCCAACTTCCAAGCGGGAAATAGCCTTGCTTCTGCTAATCAAAATTGCAGCCTTAGTGGAAGTTCCATCATAAATTACAGCGTTCTCTCACCTCGAACAAATATTTCTTCACTGAGCACTGGGAGGATAGAGGATGTAGAACTTAAACCCATAGGTATTCTTAGTGGTTTATCAGGTACAGGTTCAATATCTCCAACCTTGTCGTCTGGTTCTGTCAATGCAGAAAATGGTGCTGGCGTGCAAGTTCCGACATCGGCTTCAAGATTTGGTCCTGCCGGACAGTTGCCAGCCCCTGTTCCTAATATTTCAGTAGTGCAGGATTCTTATGATGGTAATTCTTGGCAAATGTTTGATCATGGAGTGCATAAGAGTGCTACCTTTCTTGGTAGAGGGACATCAATTCCTAGTCGTTTTGCTGTGGATGAAACTGGTGTGCCGATTGGCAGCATGAATCAAGAAAAGTTGCATGGAGAAAACAATGCAAACAAAGTGAAGCAGGAGCCCAACATGAAGTTTGTTGAAAATGATAAAGTGGGAGTTTCCACGTTACGTCTTTCCCCTTCGGATGTAATGAGTGTCTTCTCGGACTAGGTAAACTTGATTTATGTAGTTCTGGACATGTGTATCCATGAAAATGCTTAATGTTGCTTTTTCATTTTGGCTAACAAATGCTTACTCCCCCCCCCCCCCCCCCTCCCTTTCTTTTCTTGCTATTCCCTCCTCCCTTATCCTCCTCCTCCTCCTCCTCCTCTTCTTTCTCCACTTTCCAAAAAAAAAAAAAAAAAAAAAAAAATTCTCCCTTGCTTCCCTCAGGCTTGTTAAATTTTTAATATCTTTTACAGTATTATGTCATGTGGATATTTTGGAATTCTTGCTTTTGTGCATTATATTGTCTAAGCAATGAACTCCCTGTTTCTTGCATGGGAAGATTATATATAGATGAAAGTTGATCATGTGTATACAGGGGTTTTATGCTCTATTACATAGTTGCTATTTCTATGTTGATTGGCGCAAGTTTGACTCAAGAGTTATGTGAATATGCTGAATCTAGTTTAACATGCTGCAGAGTCGCTGCGTGCTGAACGCGAGGGAGCAGATATTTGGAAAATTCAGTAAATTCAGTTTCAGTTTCTTCTTTGTGTGCCAGTTCAGGTGCTGAAAATTCAATGCTTGTAAAAAATTTGATTAGGAAGTGGTGTATTTATTCTAGAATTTGTTATGGTAGTTAGGTGTTTAGACAATATCAATATACAATCAGGCAGTGCTATCGGCTTCTTTTTCTCCTTTTCTATTTCAAGTTTTTGGCAAATAAGTTTTAAGTCAAAGAGTCGAATGATGTATGGAATTGTTCATCTTGAAGGCACCTAGCCGACATAATGTGTAGTTACCGGTCATATTGGACGTTCAGGATTTTTAATTGATTGTATAGTTGTTATGACAAAGCTGTATAATTGTTAACTTTTTTGGGTTTTTTTTTTTTTCATGTTCTAAAGGGGTTGTGCTTCTCTGTTTATGCGTGTTCAAGTATGGATTCAACAGCATTTCTTGTGTGTGTGTGTGTGTTTTTTTTTTTTTTTAAACAAATCTCCTAATGTAAACCATAGCTAAAATTAAACAATGCAAGTTGTCATGGTTGCTCCTGACTAGTGGAATGCTGCCAGTAACAATTACTTCCATGTCTCGTAAAGGCCAATGAATGCTGATTGTATCTATGTCACGCGGACTAATCACTTGCTCCCGGAGCGCCCGTGTCGCATGGTTCCAGCCGTAATTTGGGTTCGTTAATTATGTAGGAGTCAAGCTGCATTTGTATTTGTTGGTCTTCGGCATTTCTGTCTATGGTGGAGGAGGAGATTATTTAATCTGGAAAGAGAGCTGCTGAAATTAGAAGAGAATGGAGGAAGATTTGAACCAAAATTGTTCTGCCAGCATCTGAAAATGGCAATAGTGAATCTGGTTGTGGAACTTGGTCGCACCATGGGAGATTTTGGAGGGTTTAATCCAGCTTCAAGAGTTCTTTCCATGTTGAGATATTGAGATGTGATTACATGTTATCAAGTGGAAGATGAAGAACATTTTTACGAAAGAGATCGAGATGATTCTTTAGAATCTAGGAGTTAGATTAGTGGACTCTAAATAATGAGGGAGGATCCAAAAAATGAAAAAATGTTTTGTAAAGTTACAAGCTGGTGACCCTTTTGAGGTAAATAGCATTATTCACTGGATAAATAATATGGCCTTTTTTTTCGTTTTGATTCCTATCGTAAAGCTACCAGAAGCCAGTCACTTGTAGGTAATTATAACAATTCACCATGCTCTCTTTCACTTGTATAATAAAATACTCAGCTTTCACTTGTATAATAAAATACTTCTAACTAATGCGAACTTCTACGATCAGCCGTTACTTTAATTGTGCTTATGCATAATACTGATTTCTAAGATACGTCATTAATTCAGTCTTAACATGGCTATGATTGTGCTTAGGCATGAAATGATATGATATTAATATGTGCTTTTATTTTATTATTTGTTTGATATATTAAATACAATAAGTAGATGTTGACGAGGTATGAAAATATTTTTATATAAGAAATGTATTTATTCAATGAAAACCAACCACATTAGCATGTACTTTCTCTTTGATCTTATTTGTAGCCATAAATAAGAAAGAATACAAAAAGTAGGATTTTTTTTTCCTATTGCATGAGTTAATGATAGCATTAAAATGTTAGCTTAGCTTTTAAAAAAAAAAAAAAAAGATTTAGTGCATGCTGAATTTAAACAAACAGCTCAAAAAATAAAAGAAGAAAACACAATTATAATATCTTAAAGAAAATTTTTGTTTAATTATCTGGCTAGTCAATATAATTAATTTTTATGTTTCATAATGAAGTATTGACTAAAGTTAATTGATTTCAATTAAAGATGATGACTAGACTTTTTAAAAGAACCAAAAAATGGTCATTGGACTTGTTATAAAAAAATCACAAAATAACTAGAATATCGACAAACTTTCTATGTTCAATGCTAAAAACTAATTAATTTAAGATATTTATATAAAAAAATAAAATGAATACTAGTCCATATTTTGAATCTTAGTCTAAATGAAAATTAATTACAATTAAAAAAGTTTTATTTTGTTGTGTATGAAAATGAATTCAATTATTTCTTGCTCTAGAAAATTCAGCTCTTTCTTTTTTGGTTAAAATGTTAATGACGTTCCAAAAATTTAAAAGTCAATTCTACACAAAATTTGGAAAAGATTAAGTGTAAGATAAATTTAGAACAAAATACAAAATAGAACAAATACTGAACTACCACATTACATGGATTCAGGTATGAGTACCGGCATTAGGTACATTTTTAGGTGTCAAATTCGGAAACATACCTCTAAAATCCTTTCCAAAATAAAAAGGTACAAACATATTCAATTATGCAATATATAATTCACTATCAAGATTAAAATACATATCAAGTGATATATTATTAGCTAATGTATAACCATTACCAAAGTCATATAGAACGATTCAATATTGTAGAGTGATAATAAATTCTATTATCACGATTAAAAAAAAAAAAGATAAACAATGTTGGGGTAGGCAATGTCTAATTCTAGTATTAATATCACAAATAATCATTGATCTTGTATTATAAAGCGATGTATATTCGATAATTAGGGTCATATAGCTTAGGTAAGCAATCTAAAATTCTTATTATCATTATCTTGAAGAAATGGTAAGCAATATTGAAATGGGCAATGTGTAATTGTAGAATGAATAGTACATATAATTATTGATTATTGTACATCGTTTATCAATGTATAATTTTATAATCGATGTAACAAGCAATGTATAACTCTATGATCACAAAGAATCATTAAGCTTGTATATTCTTAAACAACATATAATTCTATAGTCAAGATCATATAGAATCATTAAACAATTTGTAATTCTATTAAAATGAATACCTCAATCATTAAGTAAGGTGTATAATTAATCATATTATTCAAGATCATAATTGATTATACAACTCTTCATGTACATTTATAAGATTTTTCATGCCCATATATATATATATATATATATATATATATATATATAATGAATATACAATAATATATTATAGTGACTTATAGCAAAGTGCACAACGAATTATGTTACATATTCGCTTATAATAACCACAATAATTCATGTATTATTAGTCAACTTGCATGGATGTCTCATCTGTATAGGAGAATACGATAATATAACATAGTAGGCTAGCATATTATGATATGATATCCATATAATATCACTTTGCACAATCCCAGATTCCCAATAAGCACCAGTTCTCAAACTCATTCTGCCGCCGATTCAAAGAAATAAAACCAAGAAATTTTTTTGATGTTCTAGCTATAGTATCACTCTTCAAAATTCTACAATCATTATCTTCTCTAAACCATTTAATGAAAAGGAACCAAAAGCAGGGCAGAGTGTCAAAAGGGTTACAGGAGAAGCAAGTGAAAAATCAAAAGAAGAATCAAGAATATGCAAATATAACTTCTGAATATTCTAGGAAAATTAGTGTTTCAAGACTTCCAAATAATATCTTTTCAATCAATAATATCTTTTCTTTTTTTCCCATGCTTGTTTTATCAGTTATATTGTTGTCATTATCATCCACCAAGAGAAAGCAAAAGGTAGCTTTTAGACTACCCAATCCTCAAAGATTTGATCTTGATGACAAACCTTTGTGGAATAATATGAAATACGCACGCCATCTTCATAGAGGGAATAGAGTACGGTCTTGTAACTACTGCAACAAAAAAAAAGTTACATGATCATACTCTAAAGTGAAGGGACATTTAAACTTCTAAATTATGGTATTGAAATCTACAAGGCTATCTCTGATAAAATACAAGTGAAACTCATTACTTGAGCTTACTACAAGATTCAGATATCTTGCAACAGAAAAAAAAGAAAATTAGATGCACTAGAAAAGGCTTTCAACGTGTTTGAAAGGGATGCTGCTGATAAACTATGCGCTAGATTGTTTTATGCCTCTGCTTTACCGTTTAACTTTGCTCATTGTCCGCATTTTCGAAAATACTCATTACACTTGATAAATAGTAAGTTATCTGGTTGTACTTATCCAAGCTATGATAGGTTGCGCACAACCCTCCTTTGTCAAGAAAAAACACACATAATGACGGAACTTCAGCGCACTAGTGATAGTTCAAATAAGAAATACGTATCTATTTGTTTGGACAGCCAGTCAGATATACTAACAAGACTTCTAATCAATATTATGGTAGCGTCTGAAGTTGAAGCCATGTTTATTTCATCAACTAATGCAAGTGGACAGGTAAAGAATTCCAGTTTTGTTCCAATGTATTTATCAATGCAATAGAAAGGTTGGACTGAATAATGTTGTGCAAATTATTATCGACAATGCTGCTAACTACAAGGTTGCTGGGAAAATTATCGAGCACAAATATTCTCATATCTTTTGGATACCTCGTGTAGCACGTAGCTAGAATTTGGCATTGAAAAGAATGTATGATCCTTCAGAAAATTTGGATGAGTATGTTCAGTGCAATTGGATTATTAAATTGACCAGTGATTGTCAAACTATTGGAAATTTTATTGTCAATCATGACATGTCACATGCAATTTTTAACAATTATTAAATTTTAAGTTCACTGAAAATTGCTGAGACCAGGAATTCTTATGGGATTACCATGGTTGAACATTTAAATAAGGTAAGAAAAGCACTAGATAGCATGGTAATGGATGAAAGGTGGAAAAACTTGCAAAGAAGATGGAAAGACTTCAATTGAAGCTAAAGCCCGTAAAGTGAAACAATGCATTGTCGATGACAGTTTGTGTAATAGTTTGGAGTACTTGTTGAAGTTCACTAAGCCTATCATAGATTTTGTAGGGATTACTGACACATATTCTCGTATTGTACATCTTGTTTATGACATGTGGTACTCAATGATAGAAAAGGTCAAAGAAGTTTTTTTCAAACATGAAGAGAAAGACTTGTTACTTGGGCATTTAGATTTTTTTCAATATCATTCTACAAATTTTATGAGGCAAGATGGAACAAAAGCAATACCCCTTTGCATTGCCTAGCACATGTCATTGTACCACAGTACTACTCTAATTTATGACTGCCAATATGGAGATGGTGAACAGAGATTGGCACCTCACGAAGATCAAGAAGTTTCTATAAATCGAGTTTAGTGCTTTAAGAGATTATTTCTAAATTCAGGGGATCTCAAAAAAGTCTCCATGGAATCTGGAAAATTTTCTAGTGGAACTAATTATTTCAGTGATTTTTTTGTCAAAGAAGCAATGAAGAACCAATATCATAGTGGGCTACTCTCATAAACAAACACACGCATGCACACACGCTCTCTCTCTCTTTCACATGTGCACTATATCTAAATTGTTTCGGGTCCGTTTGGTTCACAGACGAGATCAGATGTGATGACTCATTCTCGAATTATGAATCCTGAGATGAGTAACCCCCGAATTAATAGTCCCCAATTATTCAATGTTTGGTTAATATTGGATTTCATGGGATATCTTAAAAAATAATATCATTGTCTGTTGTATTGGAGATTAAATTTTACTTTTACTGACTAAAATATCTAGTATTTACAATATTATTTTTATTTAGTAATAGTGGTTATGGTGCATGGTAGTAGATGGTCATGGTGATGCATGGTGATAAATGGTGGTAGTGATGTTACATGATGATGGTAATAATGGTAGTCTGCAATAGAAGACGGTGGTAATAGTGGTGTTGCTTAGCATTGATGGTGGTGGTCCTCAGTGATGGTAGTAATGTGTGATGGTTGTTAATGATGGTCATGGTAGTGATGGTAGTGCAATTTGGTGGTGGCAGTAATGGTGGTGGAAGTGGAGGTACAACATGGTGGTGGTGGTGGTGGTTTAATGGTAGTAGAGGCAAAACAGTCAGCAATTTTATTATCTCGTCTAAGAATCATCCTGGGATGACTAATACTACCACCCCCATTGGATTATTTATCCCATGTACATGGGATTAATTCTATTAGGTAGGATGTGTAATCTTATGTTTAAAGTGCAACCAAACATTGGATGACATAGGATTAGTAATCCAATTTCATGTCATCCCATAAACCAAACGAACCCTTCATTATTTTAAGAAAAAGATATTATATTTAAAAGGCTGGGTATTCAAATTTGGTGCTTAAATTTAGTTAATTATCCAACAAATATAATTTTATTGATTCAACAGGTTAATACTTTCAATACTTAGCTTTTAGATTTCAGGTTTCATATCTTAGACTTCAGTTTTATCAAATGTTCTTTTAGTATGAACTAAATGAATAAATTTATGATAAACACCAATTCCATTTCCTTTTGAAATTTGACAACACATAATCAAAAGTTTTTAATTCTCTATAAGTGTTTAAGATTCCCCCTTGAACTGGAAAAAGAAGTGAAATTCAGCAGTTAAAGGAAAAAAATCCGAATTTAGAAGAAATTTAGCCTAAATCTATGCCGTCAAATTCAAATCCTCTCTCTTCCCATTCTTTTCCCCTTCCACGTCCCGTTAAAAACCCTTGGCTGAAATCAACAGAGCTGGAAATATATTCATCAAATCCAATGCTAACATCACCCAAACAAGGAAAAAAAAAAAAATCCAACAGACAAGAAAAAGGAATTAAAAAATGCTGCGTTTCCTAAAAAAAAAAAAAAAAATGCTGCGTAACACAAATTATTCTGAATTTTATCCTAAAAATGTAAATTTTAAAGAACTATACCTCGGAAAAATTGAATCAACAACTTCACATGGAATAGCTCATATCTTTAATTTTTTTTAAGGGTAGAAAAGGAATCAAAAAAATGGTTGGAAAGTTAATTTTCATGCAACAGAGAGAGTCTCAAATTATAACATTTCTCCCCTCATAAAAAATCCAAGTGGGCCAGCCAGGATACAGACCACTACTCCCAATTTAGAACTGTGGGTAAATATAAAAGGTGTATGAACAAACTGAACAAAGTATAAATTCACAAAATTGTGTAAGGTTCTACCTCAACTTTTGAAGAGTAGCACAAGTGCTTGCTTTTGATTCTTTGGAAGATGGGACTGTATATTTCGGCAGTAATAGAGCACAGGAACGGGGAAAGGTGGTTAGAAGGTGGAAGCTATGAACCAAGACAAAAGAGGGCGAAGGGGTTGGAAGTATGTGTATAGAGTGAGAAGTTGCCTCAGAAAAAATGAGAAGAATAAATTAGTGGTTGAAATTACAGTAAGAGACAAGACAATAACCAAATGACAGTTTGATAATGGACGATATTCATTGTAGCCAACAAATTCACACTTTTATATATGGTAGATAGATATGTTCATGTTGTGTGAGATGGTTGAGGCTCGTGTCGGATGTTAATAGAAAGTGGTATGATTAACTTGGATGGATTAATCAGTACATTTGTAATTAGGTTGACCTTAAATGTTTGTATCGACTCAACAATATTGATAACCTACTATCATATTAAACCGGTTAATTAGTTGCCCAATTGAACTTTGTCGGGCAGCCAAAATTACAACATTACAAATTAGACTAATCAAAATTACAATATTGCAAATTTTCAATATATGACCCTTGTCCAAACTAAAGAAAAGGTATTAATGGATCAAATCTGATAAAACAGGTAACCTACAAGTTCATCATCAAAATATGTTATCATAATTTTAAACATTTTAAATTCCAGCATTGAACATTTCAAATTACAAAATCGTTCTTCACATGTTTTCGCCTTCTTTTCTCTTTAAAAATCAACAAAACTTATTTTGCACATATTAATTTTTAACACCAAAATTATAAAATCTAAATTAATTTTATATATAGACAGGTTCAGATAACCACGATTTTTTTAAAATTAAAAAATAGTACTCTAACCCATGTGATGCGTGATAAATTAACCAATATTAGTATATAGTTTATCATGTATTTTTGGTGTGTTTTTAGTATAATTATAGTAATTTTGGCTTAAAATGACTTATTTTCCAACAATTAGGATTTTTCTCCCAAAATTAGGATTTTGAGGTATAATTGATATCTTGAGCTATTTAATACACAATTTTTTGTACACTTTTGCAGATTCATGATACTTAATCTCAATTTGGATCAATTGAAGTCAAAATGGATCAAAATCAAAGTGAATTTAAGTGATTAAGTTGAGTGAACATTATTGAAGAACAAATTGTGCAATATTTGAGAAATTAAAAATCAGCAAAAATACATGGAAATGTGTGAAAAAGTTCTAAAACACATGGAAGCCAACTCAGCAAGTTCGAAAATCATGGGCCATCTTTTGTGTGATCCGCAAGTCACTGGTCCACGAATCTGGCATGTAGATCGTATGTCGGCTAGGGTTTCTGCTAGTTGTAACTTCTTAGTGTATGCCCTGAAACTAATTTGGTTTAAGCATTTTTGCATTGACACTTATTTATTCATATTTATGTGGCTTTTTTCTTTATCACTTATGACTTGTATTTCCATGTTTCTCGTTTGTTTGATAAAGTCCTTAAAATATTGACTATGTATTAGAGTATGTAAGGGATACAATTATAAGACTCTAAATACATAAAGTCATATTTTTAAATATCCCTAGTCATAATATTAATGATATTAGACATCATTAATACGGACAGACTAGCACATACTCTGTCTCTATTTATAGTAAGTAGTAGTTGATCTCATTGACTATGGTGTGCATGACACCTAAGTTAGCATGTGGATGCTTATCAGGAACAAGTTTATTGGATTGATTCGCTAAGAGTTTCAACTATACCAATGGTTGAACTCTTAAATAACAATGGTGCAAGTGATCCTCTGATTTGAGATTACAGTAGTATCTTGAGTGTGGATTGCTGTACTTTAACTCTATTTCTCGGTGCTCAAGACAGAGTAGCCCAAAAAATAGAGGTTGGGTATAGTATGAAGCATAGAAGGATTGTGAGTAATTGATATAGGATTCACCACAGCTTATTAGGAGAGTATTTCCCTCTTTGGCTATTTGTTAGAAATACTAACTTATTAAACCTCCTGCAGATGTGATAGTATAATTTGAAAGTAGTTTCAAGGTTATACATCATGAAGAGTTATATTTCAGGGACAAGGAAATATTAATTAGTCATTTAAAAGTATGCACTACGCCTTTTATACTAATTGGGATAGTGTGGTGAAAGGATATTAATTACACGGTAACATTGTCTTTGATGGATATAGTCTACCATATGACTTTTTTATTCACTTGGGTGGTCATGATGCATTGTTAGATGCTACTCATTATCTATAAGTACGAATTAATTAATTAGTAAATTAATGATAAATTAAAGTGTTAAATTATTCTAACACTTAATTGATTAATTAATAAGTTATAATTTGTGCTTATTGCCAGAGTGAATGGAATCTAACGAGTCACACACATAAAGAACATAATCTTTGGGCTAAATTGTAACAAAGATAAGTATAAGATCCTTATGGGGTTAATTTATGTGATAAATTAACTTCAAGAACTTATTTATAAATATTCTAAGTTTTGCTAGAAATTAGTTTCCTAAAAGAAATAAAGAAGCTATATGGTTTCGTTATTGAATAGGATCTTCCTAAATCTTCTTGGTTTCCAATTACCTTTATTTCCTTAAAGACTAGAATATTAACTCTATAAATATGTTCATGCTTAGACTCTTGATTATTATTGCAATACAAGACAAAATTCTAGAGAGAAAAAAAACCCTTAATAGTGCTGCCACCCCCTAAGTGTGCTGCTACCTCTCTCTCTTCCTAATTGTTAGGTTCTCATCTTTTCTTGTGTTCTCTAAATAAATCAAGGAAGCTAGCACTCAAAAGTCAAAGTAAGCAAGTCTTGGAGGTTCCCACAAGATTTGTTCGTGTGGATATTGTTAGAGGCTGGACACTTGGAGGGCTTTTGTGATACACCTACCTCTTCATCGAAGGATCTAAGCCTATTGAAGCATAGAAATCTTCTGTGTTTGAGGTCATTCTTGTGTAAATCCCCTTGTAATCATATAGATATATCAAAGAGATCCATGGCTAAGGTAATAAAATTTTAATTTTTCGCTGCATAACCTGTATTATTACCTTACAGTGGTATCAGAGCCTCCTTTAATTATATCTATACGATTTGTATGTATTTAATTGTCATAAATATGGATGGTTTATTCTTGATAAAATTTATCTCAAATTTGTTTTAGAAAAATCAACAGTTTATTTTAAGAAAAGATCTTAATTGTTTAAAAGTGTTTTAAATAATTAATGCGAGTTCTTAAGACTGTTTTTATAGTTTCTAAAATAATTTTATGTGCTCAAAGAGTTTTAACATGATTTAGATCAAAAGAGTTTTAAAAAAATTTGCAAAAAATCATTTTTTCAAAAATTGCAGCACTGGTTACCCACGGCTAGAATTGTGGCTTGGTTACGCCACGCATCCACGGGCTCAGTCGCAGGTTGACTCTTGTGGATTAGGGTTAGAAACTTTGCAGGAAATTTTTCTTATTTTTTTGGAAAACATGATTTTTTGAAATTTCTTGGTGAAAAACTCTTTCCAATTTTAATTTTTAAGATTTGGAAAGTTAATTTTAGAAACCTACACCTTCTATAACTTTATTTTGAGACAAATAAATTCAAGAATATTGATCTAATTTTCAGACCATGTGATTTATGATTAGAATTAAATAAATTAATTTATTTGATTGTTAAATTGTATGGTGGCATGGTGGATGATTGTGGACTAGACCAATGTGATTGAATGGTTGTTATTTCTATTTTGGTTGGCTTGTATTGGTTTTTGAAATAGGGCCTGTGTGTCTTGCTTTCTCTATTATTCTGATGTAGTTCTCTTCTCCACATAAATGCCCCTCGAATGTAACTTGAGATTTTTTGATCAATACTTGTAATGTATATAGCAAAGGTTATGAATATGTTTATTTTCTAAATTTTTTATATTAGAATTACATATGTAATGTACAAGAAGATGAGATTGCACCAAGGAGCAACCAAGGAGGCGCATCAAGGAGTTGACACATCCATTAGGAATGTTGACCAAATATTTTGTTCAACGCTCAAAGAAAATATTATTAGTTAAAGTCTATAATCATTTACGTTTTATTATACTTTTATTTTATATGATGATATATTTTATTTGCATGATATGATGAGACATTAATTTTAAAAAATATAATCCCTCAAACTAAATATTAAGTCACTAATTAAGTTGCCTTCCATTATTATAGCAAAAACAAAGAGTTCCCATTAAGTTTTGGCTTGTTGGCCAAGGTCACCTAACTCGGAATATTTTTTTTGTTATGAGATATGATCCCTAAATAATGGATATGACTTAACAAAAATACATAACTTGTTAGTCTTTGTTAAGGTTTTTGAGGCAATGTTGGGTAACACATAAGATATGAATATCAAGATTTGATACTCAACTATCTAGAAGTCACAAAAGTTGCGATTGGTAAAAGTTACCTTTCGAATCAAAATTATTTTTGGTTGTTTCTTTCGTCAAGTTCAAAGTTAATTAGATGAGATCCTAATCCACTAGGAATTTCCAACGGATTTCTAAATCAATATTGAGGGCTATTGATTTGAAGTAAAATAGTGGGAGCAAACCAAATAAATTTTTTGAGTCCACAATTTTAGTTTGCATATATGACATAAAACAAATACTTATTTTTGTCTTTACTTTTTGTTGTAGAATGTCTAATGTGAATTTGTGACCAATTCCGAATGACTATAAACTCAATAAAACCAACTTTGAGGATTGGCATCTCAATTTGAGAATTGTTCTTAAACATGAGAAAATTAAGTATGTCCTCGACAAACCCATGCTGCCTCCTCCTGCTACTGTATCACCTGAGGAAATAGATGCATATGAGATGCATAAGACCAATAATGATGTTGCAACATGCATCATGTTAGTCGCTATGATCCCGACATTGCAAAAGCAACATCTTAAGATGGATGCTCTGTCCATGATTGTGCACCTTAAAGAAATGTTCGACGCACAAGCTAGGACTAAGAGGTATGAGACCTCTAAGGAGCTCTGTCGATGCAAGATGGCAGATGGATCTTCAGTTTTTGCCCATGTACTGAAAATAATTGACCTAATTGAAAAATTGGCTAATTTGGGACATGTCCAAGACAATGAGTTAGGTATTGACTTAATTATCTGGGACATGTCCAAGACAATGAGTTAAGTATTGACTTAATTATTCATTCCCTCCTTAAGAGTTATTCACAATTTATCTTGCATTTCGACATGCAAAAAGTGGAGTGCACACTGACTAAATTGTTGAATATGCTTAAGATTACTGAGCCCAATATAAAGAAGAAGAAGAGTACTGCTATACTTGTTTCGGGCTCCAAGAAAAAGAAGAAGCCCAATTTTGGACTTAAGAAGTCCAAGAAAAGAAACAAGCCTAAGGGTGGGATAAAAAAACAAACCCAAGGGCACGTGCTTCCATTACAGGCAAGATGGGTATTGGACGAGGAACTACAAGGCCTATCTTGACTCTTTGAAGTCAAAGAAGCTTGGTGAAGCTTCAACCTCTGATACGTATATGATTGAGATAAATTTATCTACTAATCAAGACTCATAGGTATTAGATACCGGATCTGGATCTCATATTTGCAATAATATGCAGGGTCTTAAAGGTAGTAGATTCTTGGCGAAGGGAGAAATCGAGCTATGTGTAGGGAATAGAGCTAGAGTTGCTGCATTAGTTGTACGAACCTATTTACTCTCTTTGCCCATTAGGCTTAGTCTAGAATAAAAAATTGTTATTTTGTTCCTGTACTTACAAAGAACATCATTTCTATTTCTGCCTTAGATTTGGATGGTTTTACCATCATTCAAAAGAATAGAAGTTGTTCTTTTTCACATGATGAAAACTGGCCTAATTATTGTAACTTCTGCTCATTTGACAGCCAACTCATATACATGCCATTAAATGCTAAGAAAACAGCATGGTATTACTTATGGTACTGGCTCATTAATTAATAGTTTATGTATTCTTGACAAAGATAAGTCCATTCTCAACATAAATACCAAGAAAAAAAAAATATTGTAAATCATTCAAACATTTGGCATTGTAGACTTAGCCATATGAATGAGAAACGCATATTCAAGTTGCATAAAGATGGATACTTAGGCTCATTTGATTATAAATCGTTTGGGACATGCGGATCTTATTTACTTGACAAGATGACTAAGATACCTTTTATCGGAAAAGGTGAACGTGCTAGTGATCTTCTTAGGCTTATACATACCGATGTTTGTGGCCCAATATCGATCCATGCTAGAGGTGGTTTATCCTACTTTATCACTTTCACGGATGACCATTTTAGCTATGGTTACGTGTTTTTAATGAAACACAAATCCTAGATCTTTGAAAAGTTCAAAATCTTTAGAGCTGAAGTTGAGAAACAATTTGGCAAGAGTATCCAAATACTTAGATCTAATCGATGTGGAGCATACTTGAGCCATGAGTTTCAATAATATCTAGAGAAAAATAGGATTATTCCTCAATAAATTACTCCATACATGCCAGAACTCAATGGTGTGTCTAAAAGGAGAAATTGTACTCTATTATATATGGTACGATCCATAATGGACCATGCATTTCTTCCTAACTTGTTTTGAGGTTATGCCTTAGATACCGCCTCATATGCACTCAACCGTGTTCCATCAAAATCTGTTGATACCACACCTTATGAGATTTGATATGGTAAGAAACCATATCTTAATTACTTAAAGATTTGAGGTTGTTCTGCTTATGTGAAGCGGAACATGTTAGCTAAGTTTGAAGCTAAGTCTGACAAATGTCTGTATATGGAGTATCCTAAATATTATCAAGAATACTATTTCTACAATTCCCCTGAGCAAAAGTAGTTTGTTCTTGAAAGATGCAGCGGGGCAAAGTAGATTTTAAAGAAATTCAAGAACTACAAAGTAGTCAACAGATGGAATAAAAGCTTATGCCACATGTTGATGAGGCGCAATCAGAAGCTCAGAATACACAAGATCTTTATAGATCTAGTAGAACATGTCATGTTCCTGAGAGATATGGATTTCTCATTAGTGAGATTAATGATGTGCTAGTCATAGATGATAAGGATTCTACTAGTTATGAAGAGGCTATGTCTAATGTAGACTCCATGAAGTGGTGTGCAGTCATTAAATCCAAAATGGATTCCATGTACAAAATAAGGTATGGACCTTGGTCGAGCCATCCGAATAGATAAAATCCATAGGGTGCAAGTGGGTCTTTAAAAGAAAGACTGATGTGTATGGTGTTACCTATAAAGCAAGGCTAGTGGCAAAGGGCTACAAACAAAGGTAAGAAATTGATTTTGAAGAAACCTTTTCACCAGTAGTTATGCTTAAATCCATTAGGATTTTGCTTGCCATAAATGGTTTTAATGACTATAAGAGATGACAAATAGATTTCAAGACTGCATTCCTTAACAGGAATTTGCAAGAGGATGTGTGTATACATGACACGACCCAAAGGTTTTGACTCTATTGATAGTCATAAGGTATGCAAGCTTCAAAAGTCCAGTTATGGACTCAAGCAAGCTTTTAGGAGTTGGAACATTCATTTTGATGAGACAATAAAAAAGTTTCATTTTCTCATAAATGAAAACAAGCCTTATGTATACAAGAAGGTGAGTGAGAGCGTTGTCGTTTTTCTAATATTTTATGCAGATGACATATTATTGATAGGAAACGATATATCTTTGCTTGCTACAAACCATAAAGGTATAGCTTTTCAAGAGTTTCTCTATGAAGGGTCTAGGAGAGACAACCTACATTATGAGAATCAGGATCTATAGAGATAGATCCAAGAGGTTATTGGGTATTAGTCAATGGACATATATAGACAAGATGCTAAAGAGGTTTAGCATAAAACAATCGAAGAAGGGGTTCTTGCCTATGGGACATGGGATTATTCTTTCGAGAGACATGTGTCTTAAGATACCTATCGAGATTAATAGTATGCAAAAGGTTCCTTAAGCTTCAACAATAAGATCTATTATGTATGCTATCTTATGTACAAGAGCCAAAGTCTCCTTCGCTTTAAGTGTTACAAGTAGATTCCAAGCTAACCTGGATGCAGGGCATTGGGTAACTGTCAAGAGTATTATTAAGTACTTGAGAAGAACTAAATAATTATTCTTGGTTTATGAAGGACACACTTTAGAAATGTGTGGCTTCATTGATGCGAGTTTTCAGTCAGAAAAATATGATAGCAAGTCACAATCTGTATTCGTATTCTGTTAAATGGTGGTAATGTGAGCTGAAAGAGTTTGAAGCAAGAGACTACCGCCGATTCTACGAGCTAGGAGCGGTTCTTTCCATTGTTAATCCTATACCTTTGTATTGTGACAACAATAGTGCCATCGCCCAAGCAACGAAACCTAGATTTCATCAACGATCCAAACACATACTTAGGCGTACCATCTCATTAGAGAAGTAATTAGCAGGAATGATGTAATGATAGAAAAGGTTGTTACTGATGACAATATAGCTAATCATTTCACTAAAGCCTTGTCTCAGAGAAAGCATGATAGTTATGTAAATTCTGTTGACCTAAAACAAATGAGTGACTGGTTTTAATGCAAGCGGGAGTTTGTTAGTGTATGCCCTAAATCCAAGTTGGTTTATGGCTTTTTGTACTTACACTTATTTATGTTATATTTACGTGACATTTTTCTTTATCACTTATTACTTGTATTTCCATATTATTTGTTTATTTGATAAAGTTCTTAAAATATTGATTGTGTATTAGAGATTATAAGGGTTACAATTATGAGACTCTAAATACATAAAGTCATATTCTTAAATATCCATAGTCATACTATTAATGAGATTGAACATCATTAATATAGATAAACTAGCACATACGTTGCCTCTACTTATAGTAAGTAGTAATTGATCTCATTGACTATGGTGTGCGTGACACCTATGTTAGTATGTAGATGCTTGTTAGGAACTAGTTCATCAGATTGATCCACCAGGAGTTTTCAACTATAGTGCCAATAGTTGAACTCCTAAATGACAATATTGTACGTAATCCTTTGACTTGAAATTACTATAATATCTTGAGTGTGGATTGCTATATTTCGACTCTATTCCTCAGTGTTCGTAAAAGAGTAGCCTAAAGGATAGAGGTTGTGTATAGCATGAAGCATAGATTGATAGTGAGTAATCGATATAGGATTTACCACTCCTTATTAGGAGAATATATCCCTCTTTGGTCACTTGTTCGAAATACTATCTCATTAAACCTCTTGCAGAAATGATAGTATAACTTGAAAGTAGTTTCAAGGTTATACATCATTGAGAGTTATATTTCAGAAAAAAGAAAATATTAATTAGTCAGGTAAACTTGTGCACTACACTTTTTAGACTAATTGGGATATAGTGTGGTGAAAAGATATAAATTACATAGTAAAGTTGTCTTTGATGGGTATAGTCTACCATATGACTTTCCTACTCACTTGGGTAGTCATGATGCATTGCTAGATGCCACTCATGATCTATAAGTATAAATTAATTAATTAGTAAATTAATGATAAATTAAAGTATTTAATTTATCTAACTCTTAATTGATTAATTAGTGGTTATAATTTGTACTTATTGCCAACACGAATAGAACCTATTGGGTCACACATGTAAAGAACATAATCTTTGGGTTAAATTGTAACTAAGATAAGTGTAAAATATTTATAGGGTTAATTTATGTGATAAATTAACTCAAAGGACTTATTTATAAATATTTTAAGTTTTGCTAGAAAATAGTTTTCTAAAAAAAAAATAAAGAAGCTATTTGGTTGTCTTATAAAATAGAATTCCTAAAGGAGAATGATTAGCTTAGGGTAAGTTTCCTAAACCTTTTTAGTTTTCAATTACCTTTATTTCCTAAAGACTAGAATACTGCCTCTATAAATATGTCTATGATTGGACCCTTGATTATTATTGCAACACAAGACAAGTTTCTTGAGAGAGAAAACCATCAACAGTGCAACCACCCCCTAAGTGTGCCACTATCTCTCTTTCTCTCTCTCTCTCTCTCTCTCTCTCTCTCTCTCTCTCTCTTCCCTAATTGTTAGGCTTTCATCCTTTCTTGTGTTCTCTAAAATAAATCAAGGAGCTAGCACTCAAAAGTCAAAGCAAACAACCCTTGGAGGTTCTTACAAGATTTGTTCATGTAGATATTGTTAGAGACTCGATACTTGGAGGCCTTTCGTGATAGACCTACTTCTTATCGAAGGATCTAAGCCTATTGAAGCATAGAAGTCTTCTGTGCTTGAGGTAATTCTCGTGTAAACCCCCTTGTAATCATATAGATATATCAAAAAGATCCATGACTAAGGTAATAAAATTTCTATTTTTCCACTACCTAACCTGTATTATGTCGAAGTGAAAACTTTTCGAGCATTTTGTCGGAGTATCATGTGATTCCTGCTAATTGATAATGGCCAAAGTGACTAGGTTTTTAGGTGTGTTTAAGCTAGGATTTATGTGTTGTTCGTCGCAAGTTTGGCTTAATAATTGTGGCTTTTTCTTTCTTTTGGATTCTTGAGTGAATTCGACAAGAGAGCTACTCATTTGGCTTGTTTTCCATGTTTTTATAGGTTTTTCCACCTCCTTCTGCCGAATATCAAAGGATGGTTGAGTGTACGCGAAATATGGACGAAAGATTACAAGTACAAAACAATGACTGAAGGAATTAAAGATTCTGTTCCCATCTGCGCCTCCATCCTCGCTGCGGATGAGGGTCGTGGGTGGGGACAGTGGTTTGGTCGATGTGCAGGAAAACTTTTTGTCGGCATCCTGTGGCATCATCCATGCCGCGGATGAAGGCGCGGATGACACCAGACCCAGGACAACTTTTCATCCGTGGCCTCGGCCACGCCGCGGATGAGGCCGCGGATGAATGGCGTAAACCTACGATTCAGTATGTTTTCAAGGCGAAGTTTGGGGAAAAAGAACCCAAGTTGAGAGGGGAACAAACTAAGAGAATAAAGAGGGCTCTTCTAGGGCAAAAAGAAGAAAAAACGAACAAGGGACGCCAAGAAAGAAACTCAAGAAGTGGAGAAAGAAGAAGAATTGCAGCAGCAACAAGGGAATTTCTGCAACAAAGAAGAGTGAAGAACACTACATGAGAATGAGTTTTTCATTGCTTTCTTTGTTGTTTGTTGAACTTTTTCCCTTTATTATGGAGTAGATTTGTTTAAAGATTTAGAAGGGTTGAACCCTAACCTTTGTTTATGATGTTTTGATTTGCTGTTTTAATGGAAAAATCTCATCTTTAATTGGTTTACTTATGAGTTTATTGATGAATTGGATTGGGTTTTGGTGCACGAATTCAATCTTAATTGTTATACTGGTTGAGTAATTGAGAAATCACTCAATTGATGTAGAACAACTCTCGAGTAAAAGAACTTGCATGAATTGCTAGAAATAGAATTCCATAAGTTCTCCTATATGGGTGTGAATCCATTCGTATGATAAAATCCATTGATTGTATTGCATCTTCTAGGGGTTTTGAGTTGGGAAGAGATTCCAAACAATCAACTTAGGGAAAGGAGTGGTAAGCTTGAGAAAGATTACAACTTAATAACAGGATTTTAGGGTCAATTGAGTTGAGTAATCCATTGGGCACGTATTAAAGCTAATACTCGGGGTTAGGGGGATTCCACTTCTAAGTCTTGCATTTAAAATATTGCATTTCTTCCTTTTTCAACTATTTGCGTTTGATTTGTTGGCACTCTCGTTTATTTATTACTTAGATTAGTTTGTTATTATCCCATTCTATCGTATCAATTAGACTAGATAATAAAGTGCGGGTAATTACTAGTACTTGCTAAGTCCCTGTGGATACGACACTTGGTACTCCTTGTACGCTATATTACGGAATGATAGGTACACTTGCCTAGCGTATCCATAGTGTTGCAAAGAGGATATCACTAATCCGTCTCTAAACCAACCTATTTGGTAGGCTTGCCGAAAAATAAATTTTATCTGTTGGGAGGCACAAAAAATTCTGATCTCTTTTTGGATAGCAAAAAGAAAGAACATGTCTTTATTTTTTTCCTAGACCTTTTTCGGCTATAATTTTGTTTTGAATTATATTGCACGTGGGCTTAATATCAACTTGTGTTGTCTTTACACTCTGAAAATACGCAATTTTAGAATTGAAAATTTTTGGCAACAAATGACAGAAATAATTTACGGGCTCTGATATCAGTTCTTGAAACCTAGGGGAATGCAGTTCGCAGATGATGGCCTCATATGGGCGTATCGTGACAGCAAGAAAAGGTAACATACTTCTCCATGGAACGCTGACATTCAGGGCATCTCATGTTCTCTGGGATCCTTCCAAAATTAGTTGGAAACTCGAATCGGCAACATGGATGATCTGTACTATGAAGCTTCTCATAATATTCTTTAAATGCGACATCAAAACCTTTTTCTGGCACATTATTTTTCCATTCATCAAATTCCTGTAAGGCAGCTAAAACCGTGGTTCCAAACCCATTCATAACCACATTTGACCCTTTACAATACAAAGCCCACACTCCACTCTTGTCATAACTTAGTAGTTTCTTGATTTCTTGCAGTAGCGGGTCACCTTCATCAGAACTTCCAATTTGAATCTTGGAGAAAAGCATGGACTCTATTCGAGTCCAAAAAAAACCATATCATGACAAGATCAACAAATGCATAGCTGAGTTTTTCCACCTGTATAGTTGCTATTATTCTCCTTATTTGTTCTCTTTTGCTGCTCTTTCCTACATAAACCATCTCTAAGGGGATACGAGCTTTTTGTGCAACAGAACGAGCTGTAGTGGTGAATTTTCGAATCCATTCAATGTCATCTCCTCCATATAGGATAATATGCTTACCCTCGGCAATCTGTTTAAAGAAGCATTTACAACAATATGTCAACATATTATCAGTGTATTATCTTAATATGGTCCTTTTTTTTTTTTGGTAATACCAGTTTTGTCTCCAACTACCATCTACTTCATCTAGATGCGCGATAGGTCTCAGTTCATATAGGTGCTGTAGTAAAAAATCCATTTTCATTTACGATCTGACTTGTAATAACTTTTGAATTCACTATGCATAAATTTCATGTATAAAGTCAGTGAAAAGGGACTGTTATGGATTTTGTCGAAGGGGTACAAACTAGACAGAAACATGAATAACATGAGATATTGCATCTTTTAGGTGTAAATGAAAATCATTTGACAAGAAAAATTCGGCTTAGGTAAACCTGGCTTATTTAGGAAGATATGTACTTACCCAAGCTAGTATCCTTGGATCAATGCCATCAACCACTACCTCCAGCTTCAAAGTGTCTTCCTTCCAAAGAGCTGCTTCTCTAGCGCTTGTAAAGGGAAAGGCCGTACTTCCCCATATGCATAACATATGGAAGGCATTAGGGGACATAACCTTTCCCTGTGGGTCTATTACAACGAGGATAGGCTTATTCTTAAATTGCCAATTTTCCTTGATGAACCTAATAACTGCTTGGTCAATCAAGCTAGGATGGTACACTGTGTACCACGGCATATTGGATTGCAGGGCTTCAAATTTTCTTTGAGAATCGTCAGTCCATTTGGCAGAACGATCCACAACAGGGATCCAAACTACCACAAATTGATTCTCCGTCCTTTTTGAAAGTAGCTGAGACTCCACATAAGGTTGATGAAGTACGGCCAATTCATCAGAAGAGATATCAAGTCCTGATATTAGCAATAACACTGTCTTCCGCCTTAAAACTTCAAGATGAACCTGATTTTTATTTTACAGAAGGCTATTAGAGAAAATTTACAAACCTTCAAGATCAAGCAATTTAGTTCAAAAGTCATTAGGATGGAATCAATATTAAAAAACATAAATCTTTTGAGCAAGAATAAGAGCAGGAAAAAAAATCCATCTAGCAATAATAATTTCATATTACAGTTGTCATAGACTAAAATTAAAAGCACACGAAAAATAAGCTTATTATCCACGTAATTCCTACGATGACTTGACATGAATAAGGAAGAGTTAAGAAACACCAAATTTTAAGAAAGAACTGGTTAAATGCTGGACTAATAAGTTTTTAAAGCTAGTTCAAGAATCCACAATTTATGGGTTAATCTTTCCCGCATCATCGTCTTAAATTTTTTGACATAGGTAGGCTTAGATTTACGCCACACGTGCCAGAAGGATATTTAAAATTTGAAAAAGGTTGCATGGCATGCATCTAGACCTACTTTTATAACAAAATTTTTATATGTGGTCTAGGAAAGACTTATTCATAGCATATAACCAAAATTATTGAAAACTTTGTTTCAAACAATTCAAAATATAAAACAACACATCCATGCTGAAAAAAAAAAAGATAACATAATTTAGTGCACACTATTATGGTTTGGTTCATTTTCACTTTTTATGGAGGGCTTCGTAATATAGTTTAATGATTTGTATTAAAAGGTACAAAAACTAAACTGCATGTTTTCCAAACCTAGAGAAGTTACAAGCAGCATTTGAGTTTCAGTGAAGGCATAATTTTTAGGATGCTTGAAAAAAATTAACAAACAAGTAGCATGTGAAATCTTCCTTTTTTTTTTTTCCCTGTTGAATTGGGTAATAATATCACGAGCAGTATACATGCCCCTGAAGAACCGTAAGTGGGGAAATATTTGATCAATCGGAGCAAACTAGATGATGCAGAATGGCTATTCACAGAAAAGAGATTATAAATTACAAGCATATGTCACCTCACATGCAGGTGTAATCCAGCTCAAATAATTCCTCAGTTATCCTAAATTGGCAACTTTGGTTGGACAACACGATAAATTATAAGGGAGCGAAACCAACAATTTGCCAATACAAAACATTGGCTGAAGAAGGGCAACTGAACGAGGCAGTTCACAATGCGATCTGTCCTGCACCACCTATTTCCTAAATTGAAAGTCCTCTTCAAGTTTTGATATAAATTTTTTTCATAAAGCAAATATAGCTATCTCTTTCTCCAAATATTAATTTCAGAAATAATTTCAAAGGGGGAAGAACAAAACTTTGTGGAACGCAAATTTAGAATAATGGATGTGTATCTGTACATGCATATGCTGTTAAGTAAGAAAAAGTAATATTCCAACCCGTCTCTTATTGCTGCCATCAAAAAGCGGCATTGCACCGTCCCTGGGAGGTATTAGTGCATTGAGAACTTTCATGTTGTCAATATGCATGACTTCAAATGTATGCACTAGTGCGTCATAAGCTTCAAGCTGTCTCTTCTCCTCTGTAGGAAAGAAAAAAAAAAAATCACTTGAACACAATACATATCATTACTACTGCATGTAAATGTTGTTGGAGACACTTCATGTATTAGGAAATTTTGGAGCCAAACCTATTTGTTGATAGCAAATAATTAGTTGTTTCTGAAGATGGTCATATATTGTGCTAATCTTGTGAGCCAAGGTGGAAAGTTCCCATGCTTCAGTAAACCTATAATCAGACTGAGCAATTGAACATGGAAAATCTTGAAACAAGTAATAGTGTGTCACGACCCGAACCTAAAGGCTATGACCGGCACGTAGCTCGAGGTGGAATAAACCGCCCCAAACCACGTAAGCCTAACTTTCCTCTAAATTCTACCGAAATTTCGGCAACATCTCCTCTGTATTTGGACCTTTCCCAAAAATTTAAAAATACCTGCACAAAAATTTCAGCCAACCCAAGGATTTCCAATATATTCACAATATATCATATCATCTCATTCACAACTTTACACCATATTTTCATAGGTTTACAACCTACTAACACAAGTAATCAATCATCCATTCAACCATAAAATAAATGCTCATAAGAACTTCATATATTTTATATAAATATCCCAAGATTCATAACTTACAACCAACGGAGCATCTATTCCAAAAATAACATTTACAATACCAAACTAGTCATATACCATATTGCCACAATTTCAAAATAATAACCTTGTCCTATACCCGGATAAACAAAAATAACCGGGTGGTACCTTCCAATTTTGTGGCTATGCAATTCTCTGCTCTGATCCTACTCCTGCACTTTCTACAAAATACTGAAAAATATTGAGGGGTGAGTTTTCCACACTCAGTAAGCATAATACGTATTATAAACCATAATACATGCAGTCATACAGGTAATAAACAATCATCATTAACAATTATAAATCATACAATAATACTATTTTAAACAATTTACTTAAATCACCACTTTTGGTATAAAATCTATGTAGTCATCACATATGACATAAAACATTCAATAAAATCACATTTTTGGTTCCATAAACCATTTTGATTATTTTCGAAGTCACCACTATGCAGAACCTACTATCCCCCGAAGGGTACTCTGTCCCCGAAGGGCTATCCCCCGAAGGGTATCTGTCTCTGTTCCCCGAAGGGCTATCCCCCGAAGGGTATACTATCCCGCGAAGGGAGGGAATCACTGCGGACATTCCCTAGCCGGCATATACTAGGTGCACCCAGACTAACAATAACCCTGTTAGTTTTAGTTAGCTCTGCATAGAGTTACTGTCAAATCATTTTCACAACTAAATTCTTCAACTTTATTTGACAAAAATCATTGTCACAAACAATCATTCACTTTTTCATTCTTTAATGTTAAAACTTTAACAATATATAAAACATACTTTGAAAAACAAAAACGTCAAATGTATTATCTTATACACTCAACGTAAATCATTCACCGTTAAATGCTTTGCAAGTTCATTTAAACTTTCATATTCCAAACAAACCACTTTGTATACAAAATAAACCACTTTGTATGCATTTTTCCAACGTACATCTATTTAACAACATATATGTATGTCAATTTCAATTTATACATATAGCACACTTTAAAATATTCACAAAATGCTTTGCAAACAACATATAGTACTAGTGATTCATAATATGTATTACACTTACCTCAAATTAGGCTATGGACAAAAATCTCAACTCGATCACCCCCTTAGACGGCTTCCTCCGCCAAATGCTCTCTTGAATCTATTATATAACATAACGATCAAAATTAACAACTAAAATACTTTAGAAAAATAATACTCTAACTTTAATCTAACCTCAAGGCTTAACTCAATTACATACCCATCTTACATGGCCTAACTATAATCAAATCTCAACTTTAATTTCTCAAACCAACTCTTTCATCTTCTAATTGGTAATTAACACCCTAACAAAACTATTAACTCTAAATAATACCAAGAAATCATTTTCTCCAAATTTCCTAAAATTTCCTAAACTCTAAAATTCTATCTACTCAATTTCTACTCCATGCATGCTATCATTTCTATCAAAAATATCATATACTATATCATAACTTACTTAATAGACAAAATTTAAGCATAAAAATTTACCTTATTTAGCTAAATCCAAAATTTTCCTTTTTCTTCCTTTTCTTTTCTTCCCTATTTCTCTTCTCTCTCTCTCTCTCTCTCTCTCTCTCTCTCTCTCTCTCTCTCTCTCTCTTTCTCCCCTTTCTTCTTCTTCTTCTTCTTCTTCTTCTCTCTTTCCTTTTCTTTCTTCTCTCTTTTCTTCTCTTTCTTTCTTCTCTCTTTTCTTTTCTTTCTCGCTGCTTTTCTCTTCTAACTTGCAGAAAGTTCTGCTGCCTTCTTGTGGGAAAAATCCCACTGACTGCCTTTTCTCTTTTTTTTTTTAAGGCCAAATGACCTTGTTGCCCTTTACTTATATTGGGTATTACATAGTGTAATATGAATGTTCTAATCTTAAGAGATTAAACTTACTCATAGCCCATGCCACTGAGGTTAGTAATATAAGTTGCACAAGATACAATAGATCTGAGACTCCAGTAAACGGCGAAAGGCATGGTTGTGACAGCTGCGGAAAGTGCAGGGTTATCTTGTGAGATATATTTTGGTGGAAGCTGAGTAAATTCAACAATACATTTGCTTAGATCCAGAATGGACTTGATTAGATTCTCAAGTGCTTCCAAACGAGGTTTCAGCTGGGCCATGTTTTCTAACATATGAGGTAATTGCTTAAGCATTGCCATCTTTTTGGCAAGTTTATTAGTTGTGTACATTTGGGTAAGGAGCCAGAATTCCCCGTAGTTCAGAGCAAACGCAGCTAAGGTCAGCACTAGCTTAGCTTCCCAAGAATAGGGCGACAACATATTGAATAGAGAGAGTGTTGTTGAATGTGCATCTATGCCAGCCGTACACTTGTATGATATCTGGCATATTCACAACTAGTAAACTTAAATAATTGACCGTGTTAACAAGTGTTGCTTGAAAGGTAATTTCTGTCATAGTACATCTTGTTGCTTAGTTGTTTTCAGTACGGAATTTATCAAATAAAGATGCTCAGAGACAACCTCATAGAAAAGCCGATTAATGATATAGGACAGCGCCTCAAGCACGGAGGTAGCAACATTGTCTTCCACAACATCTTGAGGCTTAACCTATGGAACATTCAAATAGCTTTTATAATATCTATACAAGGAAGGTACAAAAAGAAATACTACCACTTGGCAACATGTTATAATGCCCATTTCTACAAGCATGCCACTCATGGATAAGTAAACTTATTTTCCTTTGATTATTATTTTGGGGAGTGCAAAGAGAGAAAAAGGGAACAGTTTTGTCATTGCATTTTCTAAGTCCAAGAAATAAAATATGCTTAAGCAGACATGCAAAAAGAATGCCTCATTTGTCATTGCATTTTTTAAGCCCAAGAAAGAAAATATGCCAAGCAGACATGCAAAAAGAATGCCTGTACTTAATCCGCTGATGGATAAATGCACGGGAAAATGATTATTGGCTCACATAAACTGAATAGATATCATCCAATTTTTTTAAATAGAAGCAAACAACAGTTATTCAGATCCAAAAATTTGACAGTGAACAAAAATTTTTGATGAGTTGTTGTAGCAATGTAATGCATACATCTAAAATAGGTGGAGCAGCAGAGCTAAAAATATCCTCAACTATCTGGAGAATCGCTTGGAGTTCAAATTCTCGGCCATCTGGGGCATGGGTTGCCATAATCTGCTTTATCAGTGCATTGTCGTCACCTTTAACTAGTTGAACTGAAGCCGGTACCAGCTGACGAGCCATTCTGGGCAGCCAAAAAGTCAGGAAAGGCAATGACAAATTGTTTTGAAGTGCTCTGCAGATTTGAAAAGATCAAAGTAGAACATTTATAGTAGCAAGAAAATACCAATTTTGATTAATAATTCTTAAGTGTATCTAGCACTCATTTCACCGTCTCGTATCGAATAAAGCAAAGACGAATCAACTTCCTTGCTTCAAATCCTCAAAGGTACTACAATAGCACAATTCCTTGTCATTTCTAGATTTTCCTGCTGATCATCTATGCCCCACTTCTTTACTTTTCTCCAATCAATAACTTGTCTAGAGGAGCTTAGTATCGCATTTTTCAAATTCTTGAAACCCACGTATGGAACCACCAAAAATACTCCCAAAAAGCATATAAGAGTTCCCAGAAGTATCAAATATTACTTCAATAGTACTCAAAACAAGAACCCAAATGCATATACACGACCATGATTTCAACTGATCATAGGAAATAAAATTATCCCTGAACAAACTCAATCGAACTTCTTGCAAAAACATGATCAACAGTAAGCTTGTTCATCAAATTAGAGCCCACAATTATGGTAAAGTTTCCATTTTTTTTTTCAAGCATGGAGCAAAACTAAGAAAAACCCACGTACCAACCACTCTTTCAGACATGACAGAGGATAAAATTGAACCGGTACAGACAACCCCCTTCAGTTTATCATCCGAAACCTCACTTAAAGGACAAATTATTCAAGTTTGTCCCCATTTCGTGCCAATTATTCCACCGTTCAAGTCCAAACTCCATAGCTATCACCAAGCAAATGAGGCCTGTTTTTTGGATTTTGTTTTGGAGGAGAGCTTGTGATATCCCACATTGGTGGGAAGAAAAGAAATGAAATGATGTATAATATCATGCTTTTGGCTACTAAATAACTTGGCTTAAGCATTTTGAGTCCGTGATTTAAAGTTCAAAAGTTATTGGGCCAGCCCAAACGCGGGATGTTACAAATGGTATTAGAGCGAACCTCATGCGATCTCTGCATGGGGTGAGACTAGGCCTATGGTATTGGACCGGACTACACAAGGAAGTGGAGAAACTAAGTGTTGTGCGGGGCTAAGTGCTACGTCGACCTAAGGGTTGGAGTCACCTCTAGAGCCCGTACGAGCCACCTCTAGAATCCGACACAACCGAATGGACAGTCCGGATATGAATTGGGTTTTGCGAGGACGCAAAGGCCTAAAGGAGGGGTGAATGTGATATCCCACATCGGTGGGAAGAAAAGAAATGAAATGATATATAACATCTTGTGTTTGGATTGCTAAATAACTTGGTTTAAGCATTTTGAGCCCATTGTTTAAAACTCAAAAATTATTGGGCCAGCCCAAACGCGGGATGTTACAGAGCTATTGTTCAAATCAAAGCAAATTGGATTTTACATCCGTTTTATACACGGTAGAATTTGTCCGGATGACATGGTTGCATTCTATCAAATTCTTTGGTAATTGGTCTTTGTCGTCACCGTCGTGGGCAATAAATATAAATTTGGGAAGAAGAAAGAAAAATTTAATGATGAATAATTTAAGGCGTAAATAATATACACACACACTTATTCATATTTATTTCAAATGACCTTTAATTTTTCTGTGTGTTTAAAATTCCTCCAACACTTACACTACATTTGGGAGGAACGAAATGGAAGCAAAAGTGAAAAAGGGAAAGAATTTTAAGTTTTTCCTTTATTTGAGAGTAAGTAGGGGGAAAAAAAAGGAAATGATACTTAACCAGTTTTTTTTTGTTTGCGAGAAAATAGGAAAAGAAAATGAAAGAAAATGAAAGAAAAGAAAGAAAGAAAGAAAAATTTTCCTCTGAATGAAAGGAAAAGAAATAAAACTTTCCTTTCTTTTATTTTCTTGCATCTTTTTTTTTTTTGTTCCATCTCAATTCCCGAACTAAGCATTAAAGAAACCATTCTCCTTAATATAGTACAAGTGTAGAAAAATGTTAATAAATAAATAAATAAATCCTCTATTATAGCAGTCAAATGGCATCCCTTTTTATAACGCTCTCACCCCTGAAATATTTATATAAATACCCCAACAAAGATTTCTTCTTCTTACTGGCATTGGAATTGTATTTGTACTAAAGAGAAAAGTCAAACTTCTTGTTGGCTATACTGTTGTAGCGCATGCGCGTGCACACATATATTCTTAGAGGTTTTAGCTCCTCTTTGTTACTTTCATCTCCAATTACCTATCTATTCAAGTATATTCAAATAACTAATAATTTTTCTTAACATTCTCTTAAATAAGAATGCTTGTGAGCCCAAAAATTTGTTGAAAAATATGTCTGAAATATGATTGTTTAAAAAAATTTACCAAACCAGCGGAGACGAAAAACTTAGAAGTTATCTGATTATGTCATTATTTTAATTATGATGTATAATGCAGCATACTTGAAAATCAAATTCGTTTAAGCATGCATTATTATTCAATTTGCATGAAATATTTGGATGGTTCAAAATATTAAGAAAATTGGAACAATTAACAAAAAGCTAAAACTTAATCAATTTAACTCTAATTTCCATGACTAAAATAAAAAGTACTTCACATTACAAAAAAAGTTTGGTTTCAAATATTACTTTATATTTATACTTATTAACCTGTAATGGAGATAAGTTCTCTCCATTCAAATGGAAAGGAGATTTGTCTTTCACAGGGGTATACAAAAAAAAAAAAAAAAAAATCATAAAATGTCCTCCCCCCCCCCCCCCCCCCTCATAAGTTGGTGTATTCAAAACAAATATATAAATGAAAGCCTCTTATGCAATTAAAAAATAACATCCATATGCCACACTGAGCCTCTCTTGAAAATTTTAAAAGAAACACCCTGAAAAGTATTGTACATTTTACAATTGTCTATATACTAATGGCAAAAATCGTGCTTCTCGTAGGTTTTGCAATTGCACAATGCAAACAAACTGCCTCGAATTTAAGGAGCAAATATATACTCGAAAAATATATATTTGTAAGCACTTAAAGAGTGAGATCTTTTCCATGACAAGTTCTTGGTTACTTTTGTATGTATGTGTGCATACATATCTATATTACACACACACACACAAAAAGAGATATATAAACACAAACGCACATATCTAGATATATATATATATATATATATATATATATATGCACATATATGTGTATATGTATGTTTGTTTGTATCTATGTATAGACATATATATATGTGTACATATATGTATGTATATATGTGTGTGTCTGTGTGTATGTATATGTAAATATATGCATATTGACAAGTAATAAATTTAGCAATATTATTATATATATTATTATATGTTTTCGATATGATTTTAGTATAATTATAGTATTTTTTTTTTGTTGCAAATGACTCATTTTCTAACAAATTGCTAAGAATTAGGGTTTTTGAGGTGAAATTTTTATTGGAGCAAATTAATGCACAATTTTGATATATAATTGCAGATTCTTCATACTTAAACTTATTTTGGATCAATTGGAGTAAAGAAAAATCAAAATCAAAGATGATTCAAAGAGTTAAAGTTAGATGAACAACTTGCAAGAACAATTGTGCAAAATAATGAAAAAAATCAAATTCTTCCTCAAAATGCTTGGAAAATGCTTGCACACATGGATGCCAGCTCAGCAAAAAATCAGATGAAGATACGGTTGATTACTACCAGGATGGGCTTATTCCTAAATTGCCAATTTTCCTTGATGAACCTAATAACTGCTTGGTCAATCAAGCTAGATGGTACACTGTGTACCACGGCATACTGGATTGCAGGGTTTCAAATTTTTTTTGAGAATCATCAATCCATTCGGCAGAACGATCCACAACAGGAATCCAAACTACCCAAAATTGATTCTCCAACCTTTGTGGATGTTGCTGAGACTCCATATAAATTTGCTCAAGTATGGCCACTTCATCAATAGATATATCAAGTCCTAATATTAGCAATAACACTGTCTTCCGCCTTAAAACTTCAAGAGGAACCTGTTTCTATTTTGCAGAAGGCTATTAGAGAAAATTATAAAACCTTCAAGATCAAGCAATTTAGTTCAAAATTCATTAGGATAGAATCAATATTAAAAAACATAAATCTTTTGAGCAAGAATAATAGAAGGGAAAAAACCCATCTAAGAATAACAATTTCATATTACAATTATCATAGATTAAAATTAAAAGTACCTGAAAATAAGTTTATTATCCCCGTAAATCCTACGATGACTTGATATGAATAAGGAAGAGTTGAGAAACACCATAGTTGAAGAAAAAACTGGTTAAATACTGGACTAGTAAGTTATTTAAGCTAGTTCAAGAAAGCCACAATTTATGGGTTAATCTTTCCCGCATCTTCATCGTAATTTTTTTGACATAGGTAGGCTTATATTTATGCAACATGTACACCAAAGGATATTTAAATTTTGAATAAGGTTACACAGCGTGCATCTAGACCTGCTTTTATTACAAATTTTTTATAGGCAGTCTAGAAAATACTTATTCATAGTTTATAACCAAAATTATAGAAAATTTTGTTTGAAACAATTCAAAATGGAAAACAACACATCCATGCTGAAAAAAATTAGATAACATAATTTAGTGCAAACAATTATCATTTGGAAAACCTTGGATGATTCTTCATTTTCACTTTTCTGGAGGGCTGCGTAATATGGTTCAATGATTTGTATTAAAAGTTACAAGGACTAAAGTGCAGGTTTTCCAAACGTAGAGAAGTTATAAGCAGCATTTGAGTTTCAGGGCAATTATAATATTTATTATATCCTGAACGGACAATAAGCAACTTTTATTTCCCATGTCATAATTCATTCATCAAATCTTCTAAAGTGCTATGTAAACATTTTGGCAAAGAGGAACACAAAAAGGAAGAAAGCTGACATATTCCCTTTCTTTAGGACCTATTCCTATTTAGTCCTCTAATCTAATTGCTCGTTGAAATCTCATTTTCTTCCCTATTGAATTGGGTAAAAATAGCACAAGCAGTATACATGCCCCTAAAGAACCATAAGTGAGGAAATATTTTATCAGTTGGAGCAAATAGATGATGCAGAATGGCTATTCACAGAAAAGAAAATATAAGTTTCAAGTATACGACATGTCATGTGCAGGTGTAATTCAGTCCAAATATTTCCTCCGTTATCCTAATTGGCAACTTTGATTGGACAACAGACAAACACGATAAATTAAAAGGTTAGGAATAAACTTAGATAAACCCAAAGACAGGGAATAAACCAACAATTTGCCAATACAAAATATTGGCTGAAGAGGGGCAACTGAAAGAGGCAGTTCACAACGCGATCTATCCCGCACCACCCATTTCCTAAATTGAAAGTCCACTTCAAGTTTCGAAATAAATTTTTTCATAAAGCAAATATAGCTCTCTCTCTTTCTCCAAATATTCTTTTTAGGAAAATCTTAGAAAGGGGAAGAACAAAAGTTTGTGGAATGCAAATTTAGATTAAATGTTTGTGGATTTGTACATGCATACGTTGTATGGAAGAAAAAGTAATATTCTAATCCGTCTCTTATTACTGCATCAATAAGCGGCACTATATCGTCCTTGGTAAATATTAGTGCCCGGAGAACTTTCATGTTGTCAATATGCACGGCTTCAAATAGATGCACTAGAAAATCATAGGATTCAAGCTGAATCTTCTCCTCTGTAGGAAAGAAAAACAAAAGTCACTTAAACTCCAATGCAGATCAGTATGGCATGTAAATGTTGTTGGAGACAATTCGTGTATTAGAAAATTTTGGAGCCAAACCTATTTGTTGATAGCAAATAATTAGTTGTTTCTGAAGATGTTCATATACTGTTTTAATGTTGTGAGCCAAGGTGGAAAATTCCCATACTTCAGTGGTGGACATGGTAAACCTATAATCAGACTGAGCAGTTATACATGGAATCTAAAAATAAGTAATAGTGTGATATGCAACGTAAGTCGAGAGCAGCTTGGACTTGAGAAATTAAACTTACTCGAAGCCCATGCCGCTGAGGTTAGCGATATAAGTTGCACAAGATACGACAGATCTGAGACTCCAATAAACAGCAAGAGGCAGGGTTGTAACAGCAGCGGAAAGTGCAGGGTTATCTCGTGAGATATATTTTGGTGGAAGATAAGTCGATTCAACAATACATCTGACTTGATTAGATTCTCAAGTGCTTCCAAACGAGGTTTCAGCTCGGCCATGTTTTCTGATATATGAGGTAATTGCATAAGCATTTCCATCTTTTTGGCAAGCTTATTAGTTGGATGAATTTGGGTAAGGAGCTGAATTCGCCATAGTTCAGAGCAAGAGCAGCAAAGGTCAGCACTAGCTTAGCTTCCCAAGAATAGGGGGACAACATATTGAATAGAGAGAGTGTTGTAGAATGTGCATCTATACCACCCGTACACTTGTACGATATCTGACAGATTCGCAACTAGCAAACTTAAATAATTGACCATGTTAACAAGTAAAGTGTTGCTTGAAATGTAATTATTGTCAAATTATATGTTTTGTGGCTTGGTTGTTTTTAGTACAGAATTTGCAATATTAAGGCCTTTCATGGGCACAGTAGTAATTTAGACCTTTTGGGTCCAAATATGAAGTAAAGTCTATTGGGGGACTTGATTGTAAATTTACTAAGTTTGATTTTAACCCCTAAAGACTTAGGGCTTTTCTTCTCTTTCTCATCTTCTTCTTCCCTTTCCAATTCTCTCCATCTAAACTCTTCCCTCCATTTCTTGAAGAAGAAGTGAACTCACTCAACCTCAAAGGAAATCAAGTGGAGGAGGTCTTGACTCTTCTATACCCATTTCTCCTCAAGGTAATCCTCTCTCTTCCAAAGTCTAATTTCATTTCTTTAGTTTTGACTCTTTGATTTTGGTGGGACTGGTGGTAGTAATTTGTGAAGTCTCTGGGCCTTATGCTTTTAAGGGTTATGCTTATGCTATGGGGTGTGTGAGTATGTGAGTATTGGAGTCTCTTGGCATTTGATAAAATATGAGTATAGGATCTTAAAGATTTTGTGTGATCTTTGAGTATGATTCATGATTTATGTTGTGTGTCGTGTTAAGGTAGTGTTTCCTTGTCATATTATGCCATTGTGGAGTTGTTTTGGTGGTTGGTTCGAGTTAGAAGAAGATGAATAGTGTCGGGTGTGCGTTTGGGTTGTTGCAAGTTGTCTCTGGGTCATTTCTAGTGCCATTTGCGGCCCCTTCTACACCGTGGTTCAGCTCGAGTCTCTAACCCGATCCGCAACGTGATTCGCACCGCGGATCAAACCGTACGAGCTGCGGGGCGAGCCCCAGCTGCGACTTGTTCCTGTTCACCAGTGGCTCGACCTACTATAGGGAGCCGCGGGTGTTCTTTGTGATCTACGGGCACGGATCACCCAAGTCCACCTGTGGATCACACCTTTTTGGTTGGGTTTTGCTTTGTTTTGTATGTATAAGTTTAGGATTAGGCTTTATACAAAATTATTGATAGAGTAAGGTCATAACCGAAAAGGTCATAACCGAACATTATTCGTGCATTATAGGTGACGATGGTGTTTATCCCTACTCCGATTATTTGAATTAGCTGTCATTCGAGGTAAGTAATATTTGATTCTCTGTACTTTTGAAATGCACTTTGATAGTGATAAAGCTTTGAAATGTCAATTTTCTATATAAGTGGGCTTAAGTTTGGTTATGTTGGTTTTGCTATGAAATGAGTATACGTGGTCTAAATAGTTATTTGAATGAATATGTAATTGAGCTCTTGTATGTGAAATGGATTGTGACGGGACTAGTTTCTTAATTTCAGTGTTGTAGAGAAATCTTTGAACTATACTAACCGGGTGATAGTTAGTTTTGAACCGGAGTGGTAGTTAGTTTTGAACCGCGTTAACCGGGTCATAGTTAACAACTGAAATTCCAGGGTCATGTGTCCACTAACTACTTGAGCGCATTATTTGAATCACATTATGTTATGTTTTGAGATTGTATAGTTTATAAATTGATTACGTGTTATGAATGATGATGACTTTAATTTTGAATTGGAAACTATCTATGTATGTGTAACAAGCTAAAGCCCCAAAGAGAACTTTTGCTACTTACTGGGTGATTTTATCACTCACCCCATTTGTTTAATCTCGCAGGTGATGATTTTGTAGAAGGTGATTGGAATGGCTTTTGGGCCTCATAGTCATAGTTAGTATAGATGTGAATGAGGTTATTTTTGAATGCATTGATGTATAGCCATATTTTTTGTATAGATTAGGTTATAGATGTATTTTTCAACTATTTTTGTTATTGGGGAAAGAAAAATGTAATGGATAGTGTATATTTTTTGCTATGAATGAAATGAACATCTTTGGGCATCTTGAGTATTCTTTGAGCTTTATATTGTGTTAGATGATATTTTGTATCGATATAACCTTGTGTCCTAGCTTAGCCTAGGGCATAGCGGATGCCACGTCTCGAGCATGGGGCGTGACATTTTTAGTGGTATCAAAGCTTTGGTTTGAATCTTGTATGCTACCTTAGGTGTGAAAATGGATAGAATACCTAGATTGATCTAGGAAATGTTTACTTTGGGTGTTGACCTTAATTGCATTAGTGTTAGATGGTCATTGAGGTTGATGTGTTTGTAACACGTATTTTGTGCAGAATGCCACCTCGAAGAAAGCAAAGACTAGAGGTTCATTTAGAGGGCAACGGCAAACGAGTAGTGGATGATACTGAATCGTCAATGGAAGATCTCGGCCCTGATGGAGAGAATAATAAAGAAGAAGAAAAAGAAGGCCTCAATGTACCTATCAGGAGTTTTATGGAGGATGCCCGCCGGACTTCCCGAAGGCCTCAGGAGTAGGTAACTTCGCGCGCAACCCCTCTCTCACGACCAAGAAATGTGGATTCTCCTCCACTGTCCCAATTGGATCTTACAACTCTAACAGTCGCTTATCAATTCCTCCATGGTTTCCAAGATTACCAAAGGCAACAAGGTGGGAACCAAGAAACCCAAGAAGAGGACCAAGGTAGCTTGCGCTACCATTTTAAGGAGCTGAGCAAAGTGAACGTCCCCACCTTTGATGGGGGCCCAAACTTGGACGTTGCGGAGAGATGGCTCTCCCAAGTTGAGAAAAAGTTTTAGACCGTGCAAGTGCCGGGTCATATCTGACCTCAAGTGGTGACGTATTTCCTTGTGGGTGAAGCCAAAAAGTGGTGGGACGGTGTGTTTATGACCTTAGCTTCCACGGACCGTGAATTGACTTGGGGAGATTTCAAGCAGGTGTTTCTACAATACTACTTTCCACTGGCCATTCGCATTCAAAAGATCCAACAATTTAACAATTTGAAGCAAGGGCCGACGTCCGTGGCGAAGTACTATTCTACCTTCCTTTCTTTGGGACGCTTTGTTCCCTCTGTGCTGGCGGATGAAACTATGAAGATGGTGTCCTTTAAAGGCGGATTGAATAGCCAAATTCAATCCAAAATCTCCAGCAATTTTCCTACTTCGTGCGATTAGATGTACGAAGCCAGTTTAGACACGGAGTAAGACATCAAGAGGGAGGATGTGGAAGCAAGACAACGGACCAAACCGTTTGTAGTTCCAAGGCCACGTCCTAGTGGAGGATCGTCTTTCCAAGTTGCGAGGCCACCTCGTCAAGGCAATGTGCTTAGGCCAATGGGCTCTTAATCAAGTGGCTCTGCACAAATACTACCGATGAAGCGTAGCTTTTTCGGCATAGTGAAGCACTATGATGTTTTTTCTAAGGTACACTCGAAGGAGTGTAGATGGAAGTCTGGGGCATGCTTCGGATGTGGGCAATTCAGGCATAGAGTGAGCCATTACCCAAACACTAAACAAGCAACCGCAAGCTTAATCAATTCCAATGCAAGTCAAGCCAACTCCAATCAAATTCAGTCCACAACGAGTCAAGCAAGCCACAAGCCAGTTGGAGATGGCAACAAACAAGGGACACCGACATTTAGCAATGTCAACCGTGCGCTGGCAAACTCAAAGGGGTATGCTTTGACTTCATTTGAAGCCGAGAGATCAGAGGATGTGGTGATAGGTATGGTGACAGTTAACTCCCTCCTAACTTTTACATTATTCGATTGTGAAACTTGTCACTCTTTCATTTCTAAGAAATTTGCTCCCTTGTTAAATGCTATTCCATGCATGTTAGATGAACCTTACAGGGTAGAAACTTTGGGAGGAAAGGTTTAGTTTCAAGTTTTGTGTACAAGGAGTGTGTATTAGATTTGGGGAAAAGAGAGTTTAAGGCTAACTTAGTACAATTGAACATGAGCGGTTTTGATGTAATATTAGGCATGGATTGGTTGTTGGACAATTATGCCTATGTAGATTGTCAGAGAAAAAGGGTAGATTTTGGTATTCCAAGTACCCCTCTCTTTACTTTCCAAGGGTGTGTTCGAAAACCCGAGAAAGAGAAATCCTTGCCTATTCTATCCGCTCTTCAAACTTTTAAAGCCATTAGGAAAGGGTGTGATTGTTTCTCATCGTATGTGGTGGACGTGGATAAGAAGAAAGAGGTGAAATTGGAGAATATCCCTATGGTGAGAGAGTTCCCAGAGGTATTCCCAGAAGAATTGTCGGGGTTGCCTTCAAAGAGAGAAATTGATTTTGAAATCAATTTTGTGCCCGAGGCAGAACCCATTTCCAAGGCACCTTACCGTAAGACTCTGGTAGAGTTGAGGGAGCTCAAGGTTCAACTTCAGGAGTTATTGGACACGAAGTTAGTTCGACTGAGTGTGTCACCTTGGGGTGCTCTGGTCTTGTTCGTGAAAAAAAAGGATAGTAGTATGCGGTTGTGCATTGACTATCGGGAGCTCAACAAGATCACTGTGAAGAACAAGTATCCTCTTCCTCGGATTGACGATTTATTCGATCAATTGAAGGGGGCCAGAGTGTTCTCTAAGATCGACCTTTTTTCGGGTTACTACCAGTTGAGGATTAAACTAGAGGATATTCCCAAGAGCGCTTTTCGAACTAGGTATGGGCATTATGAGTTTCTCGTTATGCCTTTCAGACTAACCAATGCTCCTGTTACTTTCATGGATTTGATGAATAGGGTGTTTAAGGAGCAGTTGGATAAATTTATCGTGGTGTTTATAAATGATATTTTGGTGTACTCTCCAAGTGAAGCGGACCACAAAACCACCTAAAAGAGGCCTTGCAAATCCTAAGGCGTGTGCAGCTCTACGCAAAGCTAAACAAGTGTGAATTTTGGCTTAAGAATGTCTCTTTCTTGGGGCATGTGATTTCGGAAGAAGGAGTTTCCATAGATCCTTAGAAGATCGAAGCAATTGTGGATTAGTCTCGATCAACCAATGTGGCAAAGTTCGAAGTTTCTTGGGATTGGCTAGTTATTACCGGAAGTTTGTGGAAGGCTTCTCTTCCTTGGCAATGCCTTTGACTCGTTTAACCCAAAAACGAGTAAAGTTCGAATTGATTCCCAAGTGCGAGAAAAGCTTCCAAGCATTGAAGAACAAGTTAGTGTCAGCTCCCGTTCTTGCGCTACCCTCAGAGTTAGGCAAGTTCGTCATTTACAGTGATGCCTCGAAGAACGGGCTAGGATGCGTGTTAATGCAGAATGACCGGATTATAACTTATGCTTCACGCCAATTGAAGCCCTATGAGCAAAACTACCCAGTTCATGACTTAGAACTGGTAGTTGTGGTGTTTGCTTTAAAGATTGGTGGTACTACTTGTACGGGGAGCAGTGCGAAGTCTTTACCGGCTACAAGAGATTGAAGTATTTGTTTACATAGAAAGGGCTCAATATGAGACAACAAAGATGGCTGGAGCCACTAAAGGATTTGATCTCACTATCAGTTATCATCCGGAGAAAGCCAACAAAGTAGTTGATGCTTTGAGCTAAAAGAGTACAGGTACCATGGCGGCCATGTTAGTTAAACAAATGGACGAGTTGAGTTTAGAGGCAGTGGAATCCACTCAAAATGTACTAGCAGCTCTAATTGCTCAACCGACACGAGTAGCAAGAATTAAAGAAGTTTAAGGGAGAGATAAAGATTTGGTGAAGCTTAAGGAAAGGTTTAGGAGTAAAGAGCTACCCGACTTTCATTTGCACGAGGATAGCAGCATATGGATGAGAAATCGGTTGATAGTGCCTAAAGAAGACGAGTTGAGGAATGAGATTATGGCGGAGGCTCATTCTTTTAAGCTTTCGATTCATCCCGGGAGCACTAAAATGTACCGAGATTTGAAACAGTTGTATTGGTGGAGCCGAATGAAAAGAGATATCGCAGAATACGTGTCACAATATCTCGTGTGCCAAAAAATCAAAGTCGAACATCAATGACCCGCCGGTTTGCTGAAGCCCTTAGAGATACCGGAGTGAAAATAGGAACATGTGAACATGGACTTCGTAGCTAGACTTTCGAAGACAAGAAAGGGAAATGATGCTATTTGGGTAATCATCGACCGACTGATCAAGTCGGCTCACTTTCTACCAGTGGCGGCGACGACTTCTATGGATGCTTTGGCCAGTCTCAACATGGATCGTATTATCCGGTACCATGGAGTTCCAGTAAGTATTGTGTCCGATCGGGATCCTCGGTTCACTTCACGCTTTTGAGAAAGCTTCCAACAGGCATTGGGTACTCGATTGAGCCTTAGCACCGCGTATCATCCTCAGACTGACAAGCAGTCTGTGCTTGAGGTAATTCTTGTATAAAATCCCTTGTAATCATATAGATATATCAAAGAAATTCATGGCTAAGGTAATAAAATTTTAATTTTTTCGCTGCGTAACCTGTATTATTACCTTACAGTGGTATCAGAGCCTCTTTTGATTATATCTATATGATTTGTATATATTTAATTGTCATAAATACAGATAGTTTATTCTTGATAGAATTTGTCTCAAAATTATTTTAGAAAAATCAAGAGTTTATTTTTAAGAGAAGATCTTAATTCTTTAAAAGTGTTTTAAATAATTAAGGTGAGTTCTTAAGGCTATTTTTATAGTTTCTAAAATAGTTTTATGTGCTAAAAGAGTTTTAACACGATTTAGATCAAAAAAGTTTTAAAAAAAATTTGCAAAATCGTTTTTCAAAAACTGTAGCCACGGGTTATCCATAGCCAGAACCATGGCTTGGTTACGCCACGCATCCACGAGCTTAGTCACGGGTTGACTCTCGCAGATTAGGGTTAGAAACTTAGCGGGAAATTTTTTTAATTTTTTGGAAAACATTATTTTTTTTGAAATTTCTTTGTGAAAAACTCTTTTCAATTTTAATTGTTAAGTTTTGGAAAGTTAATTTTAGAAACCTACACCTTCCATAACTTTATTTTTGAGACAAATAAATTCAAGAATATTAATCTAATTTTTATACTATGTGATTTATGATTAGAATTAAATAAATTAATTTATTTGATTGTTAAATTGTTTGATGGCATGGTGGATGATTGTGAACTAGACCAATGTGATTGAATGGTTATTATTTCTATTTTGGTTGGCTTGTATTGGTTTTTGAAATAGAGCCTGCGTGTCTTGCTTTCTCTATTATTCTGATGTAATTCTCTTCTCACATAAACGCCCTTCGAATGTAACTTGAGATTTCTTGATCAATACTTGTAATATATATAGTATAGGTTATGAATGTGTTTATTTTCTAAATTGTTTATATTAGAATTACATATGTAATGTACAAGAAGATGAGATTGCACCAAGGAGCAACCAAGGAGGCACATCAAGGAGTTGACACATCCATTAGGAATTTTGACCAAATATTTTCTTCAAGGTTTAAAGAAAATATTATTAGTTAAATTCCATAATCATGTATGTTTTATTATGCTTTAATTTTATATGATGATATATTTTAATTGCATGATATGATGAGACATTAATTTTTAAAATATAATCCCTAAATATTAAGTCACTAATTAAGTTACCTTCCATTATTATAGCAAAAAAGAAAGAGTTCTTATTAAGTTTTGGCTTGTTGGCTTTCGTCAAGGTCACCTTACTCGGAAAATATTTTTTGTTATGAGATATGATCCTTAAATAATGGGCATGACTTAACAAAAATACATAACTTGTTAGTCTTCATTAAGGTTTTTTAGGCAATGTTAGGTAACACATAAGATATGAATATCAATATTTGATATTCAACTATCTAGAAGTCACAAAAGTTGCGATTGGTAAAAGTTACCTTCCGAATCAAAATTATTTTTGGTTGTTGCTTTCGTCAAGTTCAAATTAATTAGATGAGATCCTAGTCCACTAGGAATTTCCAACGGATTTCTGAATCAATATTGAGGATTATTGATTTGAAGGAAAATAGTGGGGGCAAACCAAATAAATTTTTCGAGTCCACAATTTTAGTTTGCATATATGACATAAAACAAATACTTATTTTTGTCTTTACTTTTTGTTATAGAATGTCTAACATAAATTTGTGACTGATTTCGAATGACTATAAACTCAATGAAACCAACTTTAAGGATTGGCATCTCAATTTGAGAATTGTTCTTAAACATGAGAAAATTAAGTATATCCTCGACAAACCCATGCTGCCTCCTCCTGCTACTGAATCGCTTGAGGAAATAGATGCATGTGAGATGCATAAGACCGATAATGATGCTGCAACATGCATCATGTAAGCTGCTATGACCCCGACGTTGCAAAAGCAACATCTTAAGATGGATGCTCCATCCATGATTGCGCACCTTAAAGAAATGTTCAACGCACAACTAGGACTGAGAGGTATGAGACCTCTAAGGAGCTCTATCAATGCAAGATGGCAAATGGATCTTCAGTTTTTGCCCATGTATTGAAGATGATTAACCTAATTGAAAAATTGGCTAATCTGGGACATGTCCAAGACAATGAGTTAAGTATTGACTTAATTATTCATTCCCTCCTTAAGAGTTATTCACAATTTATCTTGCATTTTGACATGCAAAAAGTGGAGTGCACAGTGACTGAATTGTTGAATATGTCTAAGATTACTAAGCCCAATATAAAGAAGGAGAAGAGTACTACTATACTTGTTTCGGGCTCCAAGAAAAAGAAGAAGCCCAATTTTGGACTTAAGAAGTTCAAGAAAAGAAACAAGCCTAAGGGTGGGATAAAAAAAACGAACCCAAGGGCACGTGCTTCCATTACGAGCAAGATGGGCATTGGAAGAGGAACTACAAGACCTATCTTGACTCTTTGAAGTCAAAGAAGCTTGGTGAAGCTTCAACCTCTGGTACGTATATGATTGAGATAAATTTATCTACTAATCAAGACTCATGGGTATTAGATACCGGATCTGGATCTTATATTTGTAATAATATGCAGGGTCTTAAAACCCATAGAAGTCTATTAAAGCATAGAAGTCTTCTGTGCTTGAGGTAATTCTCGTGTAAACCCCCTTGTAATCGTATAGATATATCAAAGAGATCCATAACTAAGATAATAAAATTTCTATTTTTCCACTGCCTAACCTGTATTATTATCTTACATAACTTGCTTTATTTTCTAACTTGTTTTGCAGATTTTTCAGGTGAAGATAGGGTTTTTGATAGCTATAGATTCCACTGAGAACACAGATGAAGACTTCTGTGTCAATTTTGGAGCTCAAGAAGAATCTTTATCATTTCATTGCATTTAATGTATTTGTAAGTTGGAAAATGACTTGTGGGTCTTTATTTATAAATAGAAGTCATTTGTAAGATGTTAGAGAGAGGTTAGCTATAGTAGTTCAAGAGAGTTAATAGAATTCTCTCATAATTTCAATAGAATAGTAAAGTTATTGTACAAGTACTCTTGTAATTCATCTTTTGGAAGAAGAATAGAAGTTTGAAGTCTTGTTCAATCTTTGAATAAGCCATTCTCAACTCTATCTCTTTTACTTTCATTGTTGAATATGAATTTTTGCATTGAAGTAGAACTTTTTAGGTTGTTTCACTGAACCATGTTGCACTTAAAGCTTCATCTAGAGTATAGATGAGCTAATGAATCTCAAGCATGATTTAATCATTCTAACTAGTTAAGCTTGCTCTTGTATTAGTTTACTTGCTCAAGTTTTAATACTTGTTTTTGCTTGGCCAAATTAACAAGTCATCTAATTATTATTTGTCCATCGATAAATGCATTTAACAATAAAAAATGAACTAAGTGATACTTAAGTTGTTCATATGAAAATAATGAATACTTTAAGCGAATCAATGTAATTTATATTTTTCATAAGATTTCATCCATGAAGATAAGTTAAAATCTTGTCATTTTCATAGTGAGAATTAGTTATGGCTCATATGGAATTGGATTCAAAACAAGGCAAGGTAAAACTTACCAAGTCATTCATGCTATCTTATGATTTCATTAGTGTAATTCTATGTTCTAGATTCTTAGCTATTGAATTATTTCAATTTATTCTATATCTTTTATCTATTCTATTGCATTCAACAATATCCATCACAACTCTCAATTTGTGATTTGTTTAGATAATAGAGTAGTGATAAAGTCTTAATAATTGCATTTCATTTAATTCCTCATAGGATATGATACCTAAAACTTCACATATTACAATTGACCCATATACTTGCGATAAAATGGGAGATTAGGTTTTACTACTTGATTCGTGTGTATTTTGCTTAAATTTTCCTAACCTAATCTACACAATGTCACCATGTTCTCAAATAAGTTCCGATACATGAACCATTTTCAAATTTTGATTTGGTTACCATTTTTTTTTCACTCAGCCCAGTTTGTTATTTTTTTTCAGTTTTTAGTTTCTTTTCACACCAATTTTCATTAACGTGGGGTATTAGAAGATAGTGTCATCTACTTTCGATTTGCAGGCCAGTGTTTGCATACAATTTAAAACATCTCTCAAAGAAAGGCCATTAAAAAATGAGCAAAATACGCAACAACCTTGTGAAGTCAAAGCGTAACTTGATATTTAGTGATACTATAGTGACATTAAAATAGCTTATGAAAGACAAATAAATTAATGAATAGAATAAATCATTTAGAAACACCTCCCAAAGAAAGGCCATCAAAGAGTATGCAAAATGCGCAAACAAACCTGTGAAGTTCAAATCATAACTTGATATTTAGTGATAATACTATAATGACATTAAAATAGCTTTGATGAAAGATAAATACGTTAGTGTTTAGAATAAAAAAAAAAATAAAGAACTAATGCAACCAACTTAACAGTTTTTGCAATTTTATTTTGAAATTAACATTCTTTTACAATATTCATTACAAAATATTTTTCACACACAATTTGCGGTGAAGTTCCTAATTTTTAAAATATTCGTTAACTAACTCCTGAACATTCCTCCACCTCCTTTTTTCCACCTAGCTACCGAAACCAGGGTTTGAACCCGAATCTTTGGCAGGGGATACTCCACTGGCCAGCCTAAAGCTCGGTAGGTTCAACTTCTGCATTCCAAAACATATGATTATATGCCAAGTGTGGCTAATTCACAATGTGAAGTGAAAACTTTTCGAGCATTTTGTCAGAGTATCATGTGGTGCCTGCTAATTCGTCTCTAAACCCACCTATTTAGCAGGCTTGCCGAAAATAAATTTATCTGTTGGGAGGCACAAAAAATTCTGATCTCTTTTGAATAGCAAAAAGAAAGAACATGTCTTTATTTTTTTCCTAGATCTTTTTCAGGCTATAATTTTGTCTTGAATTATATTGCACGTGGGCTTAATATGAACTTGTGTTTTCTTTACACTCTGCAAATACGCAATTTTAGAATTGAAAATTTTTGGCAACAAATGACAGAAATATTTACAGGCTTGATATCAGTTCTTGAAACCTAGGGAAAAATAAAAACAGGAACACCTACGAATGGGATAATGATCCATTATACAACCAGGAAATTACTTTGCAAATTAAGGTCAATCACTAAGATTCTGCTTAAATTCAATGATCATGATGTCCAGACCCCATCCAAGCAGCTAGCATTTATATTCTGCAAATTCATGATTGTGGAACAATTGTGAAAATTTTCTTGAATTTCCGATTATTGCTAAGAGATCCAAATCAAGCTATCAATCTATGTATCTGATAAGGAAAAATTGGGCTCTTTGAACTTTGAAGAACAAACAACTACAATGCCCTTACAGTGCTTCGACATAAATTCATCTTGTTTAACAAGTTTAGCAAAGAAGTCAAAACTATAACACATTTCTTGCAGCATGCATTATTTTGGTTGTGACTATAACATGCAACAAAAGTTTAGGAACAGAAATATAAAAGCAACAATAATGCTTTTTCGCTGGAGACTGGTGGAAACATAGAGAAGGGAATGCAGTTTCACAGATGATGGCCTCATACTGGGCGTATCGTGACAGCAAGAAAAGGTAACATACTTCTCCATGGAACGCTGACATTCAGGGCATCTCATGTTCTCTGGGATCCTTCCAAAATTAGTTGGAAACTCGAATCGGCAACATGGATGATCTGTACTATGAAGCTTCTCATAATATTCTTTAAATGCGACGTCAAAACCTTTTTCTGGCACATCATTTTTCCATTCATCAAATTCCTGTAAGGCAGCTAAAACTGTGGTTCCAAACCCACTTCATAACCACATTTGACCCTTTACAATACAAAGCCCACACTCCACTCTTGTCATAACTTAGTAGTTTCTTGATTTCTTGCAGTAGCGGTTCACCTTCATCAGCACTTCCAACTTGAATCTTGGAGAAAAGCATGGACTCTATTCGAAGTCCAAAAAAACCATATCATGACAGATCATCAAAAATGCATAGCTGAGTTTTTCCATCTGTATAATTGACGTTATTCTCCTTATTTGTTCTCTTTTGCTGCTCTTTCCTACATAAACCATCTCTAAGGGGATACGAGCTTTTTGTGCAACAGAACGAGCTGTAAGTGGTGAATTTTCGAATCCATTCAATGTCATCTCCTCCATATAGGATAATATGCTTACCCTCGGCAATCTGTTTAAAGAAGGATTTACAACAATATGTCAACATATTACCAGTGTATTATCTTAATATGGTCCTTTTTTTTGTAAGACCAGTTTTGATTCCAACTACCATCTACTTCATCTAGATGCGCGATAGGTCTCAGTTCATATAGGTGCTGTAGTAATAAAATCCATTTTTATTTACGATCTGACTTTTAATAACTTTTGAATTCACTATGCATAATTTCATGTATAAAGTCAGTGAAAAGGGACTGTTATGGATTTTGTCGAAGGGTACAAACTAGACAGGAACATGAATAACATGAGATGTTGCATCTTTTAGGTGTAAATGAAAATTATTTGACAAGAAAAATTCGGCTTAGGTAAACCTGGCTTATTTAGGAGGATATGTACTTACCCAAGCGAGTATCATTGGATCAATGCCATCAACCACTGCCTCCAGCCTCAAAGTCTCTTCGTTCCATAGAGCTACTTCTCTAGTGCTTGAAAAGGGATAGGCCGTACTTCTCCATATCCACAACATATGGAAGGGCATTAGGGGACACAACCTTTCCCAGCTGGTCTATCACTACCAGGATGGGCTTGTTCCTAAATTGCCAATTTTCCTTGATGTACCTAATAACTACTTGGTCAATCAAACTAGGATTGTACACCGTGTACCACGGCATACTGGATTGCAGGGGCTTCAAACTTTTCTTGAGAAGCATCAGTCCATTCGGCAGAACGATCAACAACAGGAATCCAAACTACCACAAATTGATTCTCCGGCCTTTCTGGATGTTGCTGAGACTCCAAATAAATTTGTTCAAGTATGGCCACTTCATCAGTGGAGATATCGAGTCCTGATATTAGCAATAATACTGTCTTCTGCCTCAAAACTTCAAGATTATCCTGATTTTTATTTTGCAGAAGGCTATTAGAGAAAATTATCAAACCTTGAATGTCAAGCAATTTAGTTCAAAAGTCATTAGGATGGAATCAATATTAAAAACATAAATCTTTTGAGCAAGAAATAAGAGCAGGAAAAAAAAATCCATCCAGCAATAATAATTTCATATTACAGTTGTCATAGATTAAAATTGAAAGTACACGAAAAATAAGCTTATTATTCACGTAATTCCTACGATGACTTGACATGAATAAGGAAGAGTTCAGAAACACCAAATTTTAAGAAAGAACTGGTTAAATGCTGGACTACTAAGTTTTTGAAGCTAGTTTAAGAATCCACAATTTATGGGTTAATCTTTCCCGCATCATCGTCGTAAATTTTTTGACATAGGTAGGCTTAGATTTACGCCGCATGTACCAGAAGGATATTTAAAATTTGAAAAAGGTTACATGGCATGCATCTAGAACTATTTTTATAACAAATTTTTTATATGTGGTCTACGAAAGATTAATTCATAGTATACAACCAAAATTATTGAAAACTTTGTTTCAAACAATTCAAAATGGAAAACAACACATCCATGCTGAAAAAAAAAAAAAAAGATAACATAATTTAGTGCACACTATTATTATGGTTTGGTTCATTTTCAATTTTTATGGAAGGCTGCGTAATGTAGTTTAATGATTTTATTAAAAGGTACAAAAACTAAACTGCATGTTTTCCAAACCTAGAGAAGTTACAAGCAGCATTTGAGTTTCAGTGAAGGCATAATTTTTAAGATGCTTAAAAAAATTAACAAACAAGTAGAATGTGAAATCTCCTTTTTTTTTTTTCCCCTATTGAATTGGGTAATAATAGCATGAGCAGTATACATGCCCCTTAAGAACCGTTAGTGGGAAAATATTTGATCAATCGGAGCAAATTAGATGATGCAGAATGGCTATTCACAGAAAAGTGAATATAAATTACAAGCATATGTCACGTCACATGCAGGTGTAATCCAGCCCAAATAATTCCTCAGTTATCCTAAATTGGCAACTTTGGTTGGACAGCACGATAAATTATAAGATTAAGAATAAACTAGGACAAACCCGAAGACAGGGAGCGAAACCAACAATTTGCCCATACAAAACATTTGCTGAAGAAAGGCAATTGAACGAGGCAGTTCACAATGCGATCTGTCCTGCACCACCTATTTCCTAAATTGAAAGTCCTCTTTAAGATTTGATATAAATTTTTTTCATAAAGCATGTATAGCTCTCTCTTTCTTCAAATATTCTTTTCAGGAATAATTTCAGAGGGGGAAGAACAAAACTTTGTGGAACGCAAATTTAGAATAATGGATGTGTATCTGTACATGCATAAGCTGTAAGTAAGAAAAAGTAATATCCTAACCCGTCTCTTAGTACTGCAATCAAAAAGCGGCATTGCACCGTCCCTGGGAGGTATTAGTGCATTGAGAACTTTCATGTTGTCAATATGCATGACTTCAAATGTATGCACTAGTGCATCATAAGCTTCAAGCTGTCTCTTCTCCTCTGTAGGAAAGAAAAAAAAAAAAAATCACTTGAACACCAATACAGATCAGTATGGTATGTAAATGTTGTTACAGACAATTCGTGTGTTAGGAAATTTTGGAGCCAAACCTATTTGTTGATAGCAAATAATTTGTTGTTTCTCGAGATGTTCATATATTGTTTTAATCTTGTGAGCCAAGGTGGAAAGTTCCCATACTTCAGTGGTGGACATAGTAAACCTATAATCAGACTGAGCAGTTATACATGGAATCTAAAAATAAGTAATAGTGTAATATGCAATGTAAGTCACGCAGCTTGGACTTGAGAAATTAAACTTACTCATAGCCCATGCCGCTGAGGTTAGTAATATAAGTTGCGCAAGCTACAACAGATCTGAGACTCCAGTAAACAGCAAAAGGCATGGTTGCGACAGCTGCCGAAAGTGCAGGGTTATCTTTTGAGATATGTTTTGATGGAAGCTGAGTAAATTCAACAATACATCTGCTTAGTTCCAGAATGGACTTGATTAGATTCTCCAGTGCATCCAAACGAGGTTTCAGGTGAGCCATGTTTTCTAACATATGAGGTAATTGCTTAAGCATTGCCATCTTTTTGGCAAGTTTATTAGTTGTGTACATTTGGGTAAGGAGCCAGAATTCCCCGTAGTTCAGAGCAAACGCAGCTAAGGTCAGCACTAGCTTAGCTTCCCAAGAATAGGCCGACAACATATTGAATAGAGAGAGTGTTGTTGAATGTGCATCTATGCCACCCGTACACTTGTATGATATCTGGCATATTCACAACTAGTAAACTTAAATAATTGACCATGTTAACAAGTAAAGTGTTGCTTGAAACGTAATTTCTGTCATAGTACATGTTGTGGCTTAGTTGTTTTCAGTACAGAATTTATCAAATAAAGATGCTCAGAGACAACCTCATAGAAAAGCCGATTAATAATATAGGACAGCGCCTCAAGCACGGAGGTAGCAACATTGTCATCCACAACATCTTGAGGCTTAACCTATGGAACATTCAAATAGCAGTTATAATATCTATACAAGGAAGGCACAGAAGAAATACTACCACTTGTTAACATGTTATAATGACCATTCTACAAGTATGCCACCCACGGATAAGAAAATTTATTTCCCTTAGATTTTCATTTTTGGGGGGGGGGGGGGGGGGGGGGGAAGGGAGAAAAGGGGCGGGAAGCAGTTACTTATGTCTAGAAAGAGTTAAGTTGATATGGTTTACATATGTTGTTATTGACAAAGGAAAAGAGAAGAGTTAAGTTGATAATGTTTACATATGTTGTTGATATTATCATTTTCTAATTCCAACAAAGAAAATATACTAAACAGATGCATAAAGAATGCTTGTTTTTAATAATGCACAGGGAAGATTATAATTGGCTCATATAAACTGAATAGATATCATCATATTTTTTTAACAGAGGCAAACAAGAGTTATTTAGATATAAAAAATTTTGACAGTAAACAGACATGAGTTGTTGCAGCAATGTAATGCATACATCTAAAATAGCTGGAGCAGCAGAGCTGAAAATATCCTCAACTATCTGGAGAATAGGTTGGAGTTCAAATTCTCGGCCATCTGGGGCATGGGTTGCCATAATCTGCTTTATCAGTGCATTGTCGTCACCTTTAACTAGTTGAACTGAAGCCGATACCAGCTGACGAGCCATTTTGAGCAGCCAAAAAGTCAGGAAAGGCAATGACAAATTGTTTTGAAGTGCTCTGCAGATTTGAGAAAGATCAAAGTAGCACATTTATAGTAGCAAGAAAATACTAATTGTGATTAATAATTCTTAAGTGTATCTAGTACTCATTTCACATGTCTCAGTATCGAATAAAGCAAAGACGAATCAACTTCCTTGCTTCAAATCCTCAAAGGTAACTACAATAGCACAATTCCTTGTCATTTCTAGATTTTTCCTGCTGAATCATCTATGCCCCACTTCTCTTACTTTTCTCCAATCAATAGCTTGTCTAGAAAGCTTAGTATCGCATGTTTTCAAATTCTTGAAACCCACGTATGGAACCACCAAAAATACTCCCAAAAAGCATATAAGAGTTCCCATAAGTATCAAATATTACTTCAATAGTACTCAAAACAAGAACCCAAATGCCTATACACGACCATGATTTCAACTAATCATAGGAAATAAAATTATCCCTCAACAAACTCAATCGAACTTCTTGCGAAAACATGATCAACAGTAAGCTTGTTCATCAAATTAGAGCCCACAATTATGGTAAAGTTTCCATATTTTTTTTTTCAAGCACGGAACAAAAATAAGAAAAACCCACGTACCAACCACTCTTTCAGACATGACCGAGGATAAAATTGAACCGGTACAGACAACCCTTTTCAGTTTATCATCCGAAACCTCTCTTAAAGGACAAATTATTCAAATTTGTCCCCATTTCGGGCCAATTATTCCACCGTTCAAGTCCAAACTCCACAGCTATCACCAAGCAAATGTGGCCTGTTTTTTGGGTTTTGTTTAGGAGGAGAGCTATTGTTCGAACCAAAGCAAATTGGATTTTACATCCGTTTTATACACGGTAGAATTTGTCCGGACGACACGGTTGCATTTTATCAAATTCTTCGGTAATTAGTCTTTGTCGTCACCCTCGTGGGCAATAAATATAAATTTGGGAAGAAGAAAGAAAAATTTAATGATGAATAATTTAAGCCGTAAATAATATATACAAACACTTATTTATTTATTTATTTCAAATGACCTTTAATTTTTCTGTGTGTTTAAAATTCCTCCAACACTTACACTATTGGCCTGTTCTCAATAGATTTTTTAACTAACTTTTAGATTATAGATTAACAATGATATGTATTAATAGTGTTCTCAATTAAATCTTAAATTCAATTTTAGATTTTTTGTACTACTAAATAATCTCAAATTAGTTGTACAAAAAATCTAAAATCTAATTTTAAATTTAATTGATAACACTATTAATACATACTATTGTTAATCTATAATCTAAAAGCTGGTTAAAAAATCTATTGAGAACAAGGCTTATATTTGGGAGGAATGAAATGGAGGGAAAAGTGAAAAAGGAAAAGAATTTTAAGTTTTTCCTTTATTTGAGAGTAAGTAGGGGAAAAAAAAGGAAATGATACTTAACTAATTTTCTTTGTTTGAGAGAAAATGGGAAAAGAAAAGAAAGAAAATCAAAGGAAAATTAGCCGTGTTTTTCTACAAAAATTTTCCTCCCAAATTTAGGAGGAAATGAAAGAAAAAGAAATGAAACTTTCCTTTCTTTTATTTTCTTACATTTTCTTTTTTTTTCCCATCTCAATTCCCAAACTAAGCATTAAAGTAAACCATTCTCCTTAACATAGTACAACGGTAGAAAAATATAAATAAATAAATAAATAAATACTCTGTTATAGCAGTCAAATGGCATCCGTTTTTATAACGCTCTCAACCCTGAAATATGTATATAAATACCCCAATAAAGATTTCTTCTTCTTACTAGCATTGGAAGTGTATTTTTACGAAAGAGAAAATTCAAATTTCTTGTAGGTTATAATGTTGTAGTGCATGCACTCGCGCACATATATTCTCAGAGGTTTTAGCACCTCTTTGTTACTTTCATCTCCAATTACCTATCTATTCAATTATATTCAAATAACTAATAATTTTTTTAATATTTATTAAATAAGAATGCTTGTGAGCCCAAAAATTTGTTGAAAAAATGTCTGAAATATAATTTTTTTAAAAAATTTACCAAACCAATGGAGACGAAAAACTTAGAAGTTATCTGATTATGTCATTATTTTAATTATGATGTATAAAGCAGCATACTTGAGAATCAAATTAGTTTAAGCATGCACTATTATTCAATTTCCATGAAATATTTGGATGGTTCAAAATATTAAGAAAATTGGAACAATTAACAAAAAGCTAAGACTTAATCAATTTAACTCTCATTTCCATAACTAAAATAAAAAGTACTTCACATTACAAAAAAGTTTGGTTTCAAATATTACTTTATATTTATACCTATTAAGTTGTAAAGGAGATAAGTTCTCTCCAATCAAATGGAAAGGAGATTTGTCTTTCACAGGGGTATACATAAAAAAAAAAAAAAAATCATAAGATGTCCTTTCTCCCCTCCCCTCCCCCCCCCCCCTTTTTCCATAAGTTGGTGTATCCAAAACAAATATATAAATAAAAGCCTCTTATGCAACCAAAAAATAACATCCATCTGCCACACTGAGCCTCTCTTGAAAATTTTAAAAGAAACACCTTAAAAATATTGTACCTTTTACAATTGTCTATATACTAGAGGCAAAAATCATGCTTCTTGTAGGTTTTGCAATTGCACAATGCAAACAAACTGCCTTGAATTTAAGGAACAAATATATACTTGGGATATATATTTCTAAACACTTTAAAGAGTGAGATGAGATCTTTACCATGACAAGTTCTTGGTTACTTTTATATGCATGAGCATACATATCTATATTACACACACACATACATATACATATGAATACACATACATACATATATATATGTATGTATGTATGTATGTATGTATGTATGTATGTATGTATGTATGCATGTATGTATGTATATATATGTGTATGTATATACATATATATATGCATGTATATGTACATATACATATACACACACACATACATACATACATGTATATGTACGTATGCATGTATGTATGTGTGTGTGTGTGTGTATATATATGTATGCAGACATGTATTTACATATATATACGTAAAAACACACGCGCACACACACATACATATATATATGTATGCATGTAGGTGTGTATATGTATGTATGTATGTGTGTGTGTGTGTATGTATATATATGTCTGTGTGTGTATATATATGTATGTATGTATGTATGTTTGCGGGTGTATGTATATGTATGTGTACACATACATATATATATATACATACATACATACATATATATATGCATACGCACACACATACATATACATATACATATCAACACACACACACACACACACAGATATATAAACACAAACATACAGATTTACATAGATATATATATGCACATATATGTGTATATATATGTTTGTTTGTATCTATGTATAGACATATATATATGTACATATATGTATATATATGTGTATGTATATGTGTGTGTATATATGTATATGTACATACATGCATATGTATATGTGTGTGTGTGTGTGTGTCTTTACACACACACACATCTATAATATATATATTGTCAACTGTTCGTGATGAATTTATCAAATATTAGTGGTGTCATTATTTAATCATTTAGTTAATTGGTTGTACAATATTAAAGTTAGGGAATGGAGTGATGTTGGCGGTTAAATTGGACAATCCTAGCTTTTAATTTGACACACTTGAACACCTTAGAACTTGATAGTGACAATAAAAGTAACCTGTCAAAGTTTCGATTGGTTACAATGACACTTGGATTTTAACTGCACAATCATTTGTTTATTTATTTGTATGTTACTGTCATTAACTTGGATAGGTGATGTGGTAATCGAATTAGTAAAAACTAAGTTATGGCACTTGAAATTCTAAGACCAAGAAGCAATGATGTAAATTGTGTTTGCGTATAGTTGCGTGCATATTGTGTAAATAAATTAAGTTGAAGGTACATAGCATAGTTAAGATAAAGTTTATTAAAAAAAAAGAAACAAAAATATTGAGCAATTCGACCATGGATTTTTACCAAAAACTATTATGAGGTGTCAATTAGTCAGAGGAAATAAAGGATTGAAAAGCTTAATCATCAATTCAATTGGGACTGACTTCAAAACTACCTAGAACAATAAAGTTAAGCCAAGGAAAAATAGAAGAAATGGGTAATTGTCCTTTTTTCTTTATTTTGGGGGGGGGGGGGGAGGAGGACAAAGGAGATAGAAGAAAAAGGAAATCTTGCTACACTAGACCAAAAATAAGGGGGAGATTGAAAGTTGGGGAATAGGTCGTCAAGATAAAGGCGAGATCCCTCAGGTTCTACGATGGATTTTACATCCCCAACGCTTATGTTTATTGTGTTATATCTATATATATTGGGCTAGAACTAGGAAAAATTAACTAAATTAAGAACAAAGGGAACTTGAAAGTTATATAAAACAGTTTATCAAACCAACTTTATTAAAATTTTTATAACTTGGCCTAGAGAAAGATTGAAATGAGATGATTCCAATTTTTTTGAAAACTAGATTCATAGAGCTTTAAAACGGTATAAAGTAAACTCTCTAGTTCTTTGTTGATTAATCCCATAAATTGTGCAAACTGGGCTGAAAGTCCAACTTTGCATAAATAGGGTTGGTGAAGGGCGAAATTTATGCATGATTTTGAACCTATTCTTATTGGAATTTGAGCAAGTACCCTTCATGAAAGTTGTTGTCCTTTAAATGTAGTTTTCAAATATATAAGATTCAACTCCTGATTCTTGGTAGATTGAACCTAGAATCTAATGAAACTCAACTAGAATGCCAACCTTGCGTAACAGGGTTGATGATGTGCCAAATTGTGATCCGGTTCTTGTTGGAATTTGAATTCACTTTCTGCATAAGAATTATATTTTAAAAATTTAGTTTTTAACTATGTAAATTTCAAAGCAATTTGTTGTGTAGTTATGCTCAGTTGAAATCAAGAGTTGAATATGACTAGAACCAGGACAACAAATAAATTGCTTTGTGATTGAGATTTGATCAGGTTATAAATAAAAATTGGGATAAGTTGTCCTTATTAAAAATATTGTAAATTGAATCTAGTTTACATGGGTATTGAGTTCATGAAATTTGGAGGAGTGAAAATGGAATAAGACTTGTGTGTCCTCCTCAGAAAAACCCAAATTTTTATTATTATTTCGTTCAATTCACCTTGATCTGATGATTAATTAATTTACCTCCAATTGATAGGCATTTGGGCAATTCACGGTGTGAGCATTTAAAGAACTCATAAACCTGAATATACTAGTTAATGTCCAAAAATCGCTTTTATTTATTAACTTCAGTTTTTACAAAATTATACGATTTCTTTTAGGAGCTCTATTATGTGACTCATTGTACTTGCCTTAATACTCTACTCATGATAAGTGATGAATTTACCTATTTTAGCATAGTATTTTATATATGTTTTTAGTATTTTTTTATATTAAAATAGCTCAATTTTATTATCATTCATCAAATCAAGGTTTGTTCCAAAATTAGGATTTTTAGTCTAAAAATTAAGGTTTTGAGGCAGAATTATTATTTTAAGCAAATTAATGCATAAAATTTATGTGATCATGTAGGAAAATAATAAATAAATACAATTTGAATCAATTGCAGTACAAGAACCATTACTTTCAAGGTTGATTCAAGATTGTACCTTTGTATCACTTAAGCTTAGCAATTTTAGGAATATTTTTTCTTTATCAAATTCTACTGAGAAAAATATGGTTTAATAGTGGAAAAAAGTCTCAAGGGCATAATTTAGAAACACTTGGAAAGGCCATACGCAAAATGTGCAAACGAACCCCATGAAGTTCAAATTATAACTTGATATTTAGTGATAACACTATAGTAACATTAAAATAGCTTTGGTGAAAGATTAATAAATTAGTAAATAGAATAAAAAAACTAAAGAATTAATGCAACCAACTTAACAGCTTCTGTTAGAAGATCTCCGGCTTTTTTTGGCTTGATTATAAGGACAACCCTTTCCCATCCGAAGAACGCAGACTAAAGCGAAGGATCACAAAATGCAATTGGTGAGACCATGGTTCGTCATATCACCCGAGTCGACGACGTATCGCCCGAGTCGTAACTGGAACGGACCCTACCATTACGGTACAGTTACCCGCATCATCTTTTGAACTATATCAGATACATATCACCGAGAAATCAGTGATATCCACCGATATGAACGGTATGACATCGTATCGGTGAATATTGGCTGAGATCTCGGCGATATGTATCTAATATGCGCCGTTATAGACCCAAAAACTTAAAGACGTAAACATAATTCTCCCTACTAAAAGGAAAACAAAAAGTTGAAGAATAATAATCATATAATAGAATGATCCACCAAATAATATTGTAAATTGTAGCAATTATTAAACACATGTCATACACATAAAGGCAAGGAGCATATGCCTTTTTAGGTACAATGACGGGCCAATTGTATGTTCATCTCCATCAGATCTTGCGTCAGTCGGGAGGTCACAACTGGCATAAGTTTCATTCTTTCTTGTGGACTTGGGTGTTCATAATTTTGGGTGTGCTCATTTGACTGTTACTATCATTTAGCACTAGATTTTATTAAGTGCTGAAAACATAACCTAACTCTCTGTAGTCACACATATTCATGGGTGCTGTGCAACAAATGCCTTATTCTTACTATAATAGGCAAGAGAGATGAGCATGATTTTGAACCTCCTCGTCATTCTACATGGTATTAAGAGGTATGTAAAGAAAGTAAAAATATATTGTTACTATATTTGATAGAATTCAAGATCTACACATACATCTTGAATTTAATATTTCAATGATATTTATTATTGTTATTTTTTATTTTAGAAATTTGAGATCAATCACTTGGGCATTGCAGTTGATCAATTTATGATGGAAATTATTATTGAGAATATGGTAAGAACTGCTTGCTTCTTTATGTCTTTGTATTTTGTAATATTATTTGATATGTATCTCTTTCTTGTCTTGTATTCAAGTAAACATTACTACTTCCTTTGTATAATTTTTATTGTATTATATAAGATATAATGGTTTTATTATTATATTTAAGTGATGTCATATAAAATTGATACTAAAATCATTTATTACTAATGTTACAGGTCTACAGTTATGCAACATTACTTTATTTAAATAATTAGTGACTATATATGACAATGTAAGTATTTAGTAAATTTAATTTGATAATTGTGTTAGTTATGGTATTTTTTATTTTTAGTAATTTTTTTAGATTTTTTAAAAAATTTTATATACTATAATGTGTGTATCACCCGATATTCAGCCGATACACTGTGACGGATGTGAACAACTGCGACCGCGATGTGACCACGATTCGTGACGGCGAACCATGGGTGAGACACATCACTGTAAATATTAGTTCCAGACACTATAGCCAGTACCCCTACCTCCGAAACCTTCCTAGTTAAGGAGCAAAATCTATCAGTGGTTTACTAGGATAGAAAGGTGCAGTATTCTGACGATTGATTGGATCGAAGACTGGAATTGCTTTTTTATTTTTTTATTTTTTTTAGTAGATTGGATTTCCCATCCCTTTCTTAGTCAATGGGGCACGGCAGGTTCGGGAACAAAGTGGCCAATGGGGCACAGTAGGTTCGGGAACAAAGTGGCCAATCTTCATTTTTTGCATGGCCTCCTGGTAAAGATAGTCCAGGGAATGCCATTAAGCAACCAATCAGATATAGATTGCTGAAGAGGATGTCCACAAAAAGGCCTTCTGGTGTCCTAGTTCACTTGGGTGCTGTAGAGAGCCTAGTCTCCATTTATGGTGAATGGTATCGCTACCTATCAAGGAGTATCTCGCGATTCGACAAATGCTCAGGAGCATGACGATGGTGGGTTTTACCACACACAATTTGGCCTGTGACTCCCCATACTAATGAACTCCTAAACACCCGTTCCCCTCCTACCTTTCCCCCAGTTGTCAAGACCTGGTTTTCAGATATAATTTGGTTTGAACTATAATACACATGAGCATGGTGTCAACTTGTGCTTTCTTTACCCTAAAATATATGCAATTAGAATTGAAAATTTTGGGCAACAAATGACAGAAAAACAATTTACAGGCTCTAATATGAGTTTCTGAAGCCTAGGGAAAACAAAACAGAGCACATCCAAATTGGATAATAATCTATTATACAACCAGGGAACTACGTTGTAAAATAAGGTCAATCACTAGGCCTTTGCTAAAATTCAATGACCATGATGTCCAAACCCCATCCAAGCAGCTAGCACTTAATTTTGCAAATTCATGATTGTGGAACAATTGTGAAAATTTTCTTGAACTCCTTATTATTGCTCAGAAATCCAAGTCATGCTCTCAATTTATGTATCTGGCAATGAAAAATTAGGCTCTTTGAACTTTGAAGAACAAACACTACAATCCCTGACATCAATCCATCTGCATTCCCTAACATAACAAGTTTAGCAAAGTCAAAATTGTAACACATTTCTTGCAGCACGCATTATCGTGATTGTGCCTATAACATGCAACGTTTAGGCATAGAAATATAAAAGCAACATTGGTGCTTTTTGCTGGAAACTGGTGGAAACGTAAAGGAGGGGAATGCAGTTCACAGATGATGGCATCATATGGGTGTATCATGACAGCAAGAAAAGGTAACATACTTCCCCATAGAATGCAGACATTCAGGGCATCTCATGTTCTCTGGGATCCTTCCAAAATTAGTTGGAAACTCGAATCGGCAACATGGATTTTCACGTCCCGTGCCCCGAGACGTGGCACCCACCATGCCCTAAGCTAAGTTAGGACACAAGGCTAAACGATACAAAATATAATCTAACACCATACAATGCTTAAAGAACACTCAAAGATTTCAAAGAAGATCATTTCATTAATAAACAAAACATACACTATTCATATACAAATTCATATAGATAGTTTCCAATTCAAAAATCAAAGTTCATCATTATTCATAATACGTGATCAATTTATAACGATATAATTCCAAAGTATAACATAATTCAATTCAAGGAGTGCTCAAATAGTTAGTAGACGAATGACCCTGGATATCCAGTTGTTATCTATGACCCGGTTAACGCGGTTCAAAACCAACTACCATCCAGTTGGTCTGGTTCAAAACTAACGATCACCCGGTGAGTACGGTTCAAAGATTTTACTACAAACACCAAAGTTAAGGAACTAGTTCCGTCATAATCCATTTCACGTACAAGAGCTCAAATTCATAGTCATTTACATAACAAATGACCACATATACTCATTTCATAGTAAAACATGAATATATCCAAGCTCAATCTCAATTATGTATAAACTAGCATTTCAAAACATGAGCTTTAATAAAATATATTTTCAAAATGCAAAGAGATTCAAATACTACTTACCTCAAACGAAGACTAATTCAAATAATCGAAGTAGAGATAGACGCCTTCGTTACCTATAATGCACAAATGATGCTCAATTATAATCTTAATCTATCAATAACTCTTGGCCTAATCCTAGACTTATACACACAAAACAAGACAAAACTCCAACAAAAGGTGTGATCCGCAGGTGGATCAGGGTGATCCATGCCCGATGATCACAAAGAGCACCCGGGTGCTCTTCAGTAGGCCAAGCCACGGGTGAACAGGCGGTTCGCATACGCGGCTTGATCCGCGTCCTGGATGGGGCCGCAGATGGCACCAAAAACGACCCAGAAACAACTTGCAACAACCCAAACCCACACCCAACACTATTCGTCTTCATATAGTTCGAACCAACCACCAAAACAATTCCAAAATGACATAATATGATAAAGAAACACTATATTTACACAATCTATAACACATATCATAAATTATACTCAAAGATCACACAAAATCCTCAAGATCCATACTCATATTTCATCAATGTTAAGAAGCTCCATTACTAACACACTCACACACTCCAACACATTGCAATGCATAAACAAATAAGAACATAAAGACCCTAAATCTTCCCTAATGAATCACTTATTAACCCAATGTAGACATAACCACCAAAGGAGAAGAAATGGCTCTAGAGAAATTTACCTTGAGTGGAGGTTGGAGTAGAGACTTCAAGAGTTCTTCTACTAGTTCTCTTTTGTGAGTGGGAGCTGTTTCCTAAAAATCCTTCTTCAAGAAGTGAAGAAAGGGAGAGAAGCTTTAGAGAGAGAAGAAGAGTAAAGTTTGAAGAAGGAGGGAAAAGAAAGGGAAAAGGTAAATGCCCTAGTCTTTTGGGGTAAAATCGAATTTAACAAATTGCATTCAAGTCCCTCCAAGTCTTCTAATTTACCAATGGACCCATGATCTAATTTACTACTATGCCCATAAAGGGCCTTAATATTACATGGATGATCTGTAGTATGAAGCTTCTCATCATATTCTTTAAATATGACGTCAAAGCCTTTTTCTGGCACATCATTTTTCCATTCATCAAATTCCTATAAGGTAGCTAAAACTATGGTTCCAAACCCATTCATAATGACATTTGACCCTTTACAATACAAAGCCCACACTCCACTCTTGTCATAACTTAGTAGTTTCTTGATTTTTTGCAGTAGCGGGTCACTTTCATCAGAACTTCCAACTTGAATCTTGGAGAAAAGCATGGACTCTATTCTAGTCCAAAAAAGCCAAATCATGAGAAGGTCAACAAATGCACAATTTAGTTTTTCCACCTGTATACTTACTATTATTCTCCTTATTTGTTCTCTTCTGCTGCTCTTTCCTACATAAACCATCTCTAAGGCAATAGAACGAGCTGTAGTGGTGAATTTTCGAATCCATTCAATGTCATCTCCTCCATATAGGATAATATGCTTACCCTCCGCAATCTGTTAAAGAAGAATTTACAACAATATATCAACAAATTACTAGTGTATTATCTTCATATGGTCATTTTTTCGTAACACTAGTTTTGACTCAAACTACCATCTACTTCATCTAGATGCGCGATAGGTCTCTGTTCATATACGTGCTGTAGTAGCTAGCAAATCCATTTTCATTTACAATCTGACTTGTAATAAATTTTGAATTCACCATGCATAAATTTCATGTATAAAGGCTGGGAAAAGGGATTGTTATGGATTTTGTCAAAGGAGTACAAGCTGAACAGAAACACGAATAACATGAGATATTGCATCTTTTAGGTATAAATAAAAAATTCATTTGACATGAAAAATTAGGTTTAGGTTAACCTGACTTATTTAGGAAGACATGTACTTACCCAAGTGAGTATCATTGGATCAATGCCATCAACCAGTACCTCTAGCTTGCAAGTCTCTACCTTCTAAAGAGTTGTTTCTCTAGCGCTTGTAAAGGGATAAGCCACACTTCCCCATATCCACAACATATGGAAGGCATTAGGGGACACAACATTTCCCTATGGGCCTATTACTATGAGGATGGGCTTATTCCTAAATTGCCAATGTTCCTTGATGAACCTAATAACTGCTTGGTCAATCAAGCTAGGATGGTACACTGTGTACCGCAGCATACTGGATTGTAGGGTTTCAAATTTTTTTGTGAGAATCATCAATCCATTCAACAAAACGATCCACAATAGGAATCCAAACTACCACAAATTGATTCTACAACATTTGTGGATGTTGCTGAGACTCCGCATAAATTTGCTCAAGTATGGCCATTTCATCAATAGATATATCAAGTCCTGATGTCACGCCCCGTGCCCTAGACGTGGCACCCGCCATGCCCTAGGCTAAGCTAGGACACAAGGCCAAACCAAAACAAAACATTATCTAACACAATATAACATTCAAAGAATATTAAAGATACCCAAAGGAACTCATTTCATTCATAGCCAAAAGATATACATTATCCACTATATTTCTTTTCCCCAATAACAAAAATAGTTGGGAAAAACATGTATAACCTAATCTATACCAAAAGTATGGCTATACATCAATGCTTTCAAAAATAACCTCATCCATGTCTATAGTAACTATGTCTATGAGACCCAAAACTCATCCCAATCACCTTCTACAAAATCTTCACCTGCGAGATTAAACAAGGGGTGAGTGATATAATCACCCAGTAAGTAGCAAAAGTTCTCTTTGGGGCTTTAGCTTGTTATTCATACTTAGATAATTTCCAAAACAAAACAAAGTCATCATCATTCAATACATATGGTCAATTTATAAACTATACAATTCCAAAATATAATACAATGTGATTCAAATAAAGAGAGCTCAAGCAATTAGTGGAGACATGACCCTGGAATTCTAGTTGTTAACTATAACCCGGTTAACGCGGTCCAAAACCAACTACCACCCGGTTGGTCCGTTCAAGACTAACTATCACCCGGTTAGTACGGTCCAAATATTTAACTACAAACACTAATTAAGGAACTAGTCCCGTCACAAATCCATTTCATATACAAGAGTTCAAACATATATTCATTCAAATGGTTATTTAGACCACATACATTCATTTCATAGCAAAACTAAAGTAACCAAACGTAAGCCCATGTATATAGAAAATATCATTCAAAGCATTTATCATTGTCAAAGTATAGTTCCAAAAGCAAAGAGAATCAAATACTACTTATCTCACTCCAAAGACTAATTTAAGTAGTCCGAGTAGCGATAATCACCTTCGTCGCCTAGAATACACAATAAACACCAAATTATACTCTAATTCTACCAAAGAAACATAACCAAACTCAATTCCATACTTAACGCACAAAAGAAACGAAACCCTGCAGCACAGAGCTGAACCGCGGGTGGGATCCCTTGATCTGCACCTGCGAATCAAAGCAGCCCTACCCGCGGATCATTGGCCAGAGGCCGATCTGCGGGCTCCTCGCGGTTGGCTTAGCTCTGCCCACGGCTCGGTGGGCAGAGAGTTGACGCGACCAAGACCTCACTGAACTGCGACCGCGGCTCGACAACCCTTACCCATGGCTCAAATTCCAAAGAGTTGACGAGGGTGAAAGCTCCTTGAACTGTGGCCACGGCTGGGTTCATCCCACCCACGGCTCATTTGCGGTTTTCTGCAAATATGGCCTCCACTCGCGCATATCTCAAATCCAACACAATTCAACTCAAAATAAAGCTAACAATGGCTCAAAACAAGCAAGGATAATGCATACAAAACTCTAATTGCTCAATAATCAAAACATTAACAAGTATCACCTAAAAATCCCCTTAAATCCCTAACTCAACCACCTCACCCTTATCACAATTACATGCACTAGCACTAAAACAATCAAACATCTAAAACAAGGAGCAAAAGTCTAAGGGCATCTAACAAAGCCATAACTTCAATTACCCAAGCAAAAGATTAAGGTTTGAAAAAAAACCTAAAATGGACTTGGAAAAGAATTACCTTGAGGGGAATTTTGGGTAAGAGCTTCAAAGTGTCTTCTACTAGCTTCCCCTGAAGAAGGATGCCCTTCAACTCCCTTCAATGAATTGAGAAAATGGGGAGAAATTTAGAGGTAGTCTTTCAAAGAGAAGAAGAAGAATGAAGAGAAAATGAAGAAGGAAGTTTTAGTCTTTAGGGTGGAAAAATAAGTTTCAAGAATTTCAACCAAGGCCACTACTTTCTTACAAAACACACAATGGCCCAAGAAGTTAAATTTTCATAAAGGTCCATAAGGGCCTTAATATCACACCTGATATTAGCAATAACACTGTCTTCCGCCTTAAAACTTCAAGAGGAACCTGTTTTTATTTAACAGAAAGCTATTAGAGAAAATTACAAAACCTTCAAGATCAAGCAATTTAGTTCAAAATTCATTAGGATGGAATCAATATTAAAAAACATAAATCTCTTGAGCAAGAATAATAGGAGGAAAAAAACCCATCTAGGAATAACAATTTCATATTACAATTATCATAGATTAAAATTAAAAGTACATGAGAATAAGTTTATTATCCCCGTAAATCCTACGATGACTTGACATGAATAAGGAAGAGTTGAGAAACACCATAGTTTAAGAAAAAACTGGTTAAATACTGGACTAGTAATTTATTTAAGCTAGTTCAAGAAATCCACAATTCATGGGTTGATCTTTCCCGCATCATCATCGTAATTTTTTTGACATAGGTAGGCTTAGATTTATGCAACATGTACACCAGAAGGATATTTAAATTCTGAATAAGGTTACATGGCGTGCATCTAGACCTGCTTTTATTACAAATTTTTTATAGGCAGTCTAGGAAATACTAATTCATAGTTTATAACCAAAATTATAGAAAATTTTGTTTGAAACAATCAAAATGGAAAACAACACATCCATGCTGAAAAAAATTAGATAACATAATTTAGTGCAAACAATTATCATTTGGAAAACCTTGGATGATTCTTCATTTTCACTTTTTTGGGGGGCTGCGTAATGTGGTTCAATGATTTGTATTAAAAGTTACAAGGACTAAAGTGCAGGTTTTCCAAACGTAGAGAAGTTATAAGCAGCATTTGAGCTTCAGGGAAAGTATAATATTTATTATATCCTGAACGGACAATAAGCAACTTTTATTTCCCATGTCATAATTCATTCATCAAATCTTCTGAAGTGCTATGTAAACATTTTGGCAAAGAGGAACACAAAAAGGAAGAAAGCTGATATATTCCCTTTCCGTCGGACCTATTCCTATTTAGTCCTCTAATCTATTGCTCGGTGAAATCACCTTTTCTTCCCTATTGAATTGGGTAAAATAGCACAAGCAGTATACATGCACACGAAGAACCGTAAGTGAGGAAATATTTTATCAGTTGGAGCAAATAGATGATGCAGAATGGCTATTCACAGAAAAGAAAATATAAGTTTCAAGTATACGTCATGTCATGTGCAGGTGTAATTCAGTCCAAATATTTCCTCCATTATCCTAATTGGCAACTTTGATTGGACAACAGACAAACACGATAAATTAGAAGGTTAGGAATAAACTCAGATAAACCCAAAGATAGGGAACAAACCAACAATTTGCCAATACAAAATATTGGCTGGAGAGGGGCAACTGAAAGAGGCAGTTCACAACGCGATATGTCCCGCACCGCCCACTTCCTAAAGTGAAAGTCCTCTTCAAGTTTTGAAATAAATTTTTTCATAAAGCAAATATAGCTCTCTCTTCCTCCAAATATTCTTTTCAGGAAATTCTCAGAAAGGGGAAGAACAAAAGTTTGTGGAATGCAAATTTAGAATAATGTATGTGGATCTGTACATGCATACGCTGTATGTAAAAAAATGTAATATTCTAACCCGTCTCTTACTACTGCCACCAATAAGCGGCATTATATCGTCCTTGGTAAATATTAGTGCCCGGAGAAGTTTCATGTTGTCAATATGCACGGCTTCAAATAGATGCACTAGCAAATCATAAGATTCAAGCTGAATCTTCTCCTTTGTAGGAAAGAAAAACAAAAGTCACTTAAACTTTGTAATAATAGGGCCCTTCATGGGTATATATGTAATTGTTACACTTTGGGCCCTTTAGTAGATTTGGAACTTTGAAAGCCTTGGATGCAATTTTGTGATTTTGATTTATCCCCAAAGACTTAGGGTTATTACCATTTCTTCACTTCCTTTCTCAAACTTTCTTTTTCCACTCTCTAAACATTTTTCTCTCTTTCCATTTGAAGAGAACTTTGAATGCCCAACCCCCCAAAGGAAGCAAGCAAAGGCCCATTAGATTCTTTCAATTTTAACCAAGGTAATCCTTCCTCTTTCCAAAGCTAATTCATTTCCCTAGTTGTGATTCTTTGATATTGGTGCTATGGTAGTTGTAATTGGTAGAATTCTTGAGCCTTATGTTTTAAGAGTTATAATTGTGCTTTAGAGTGTGTGAATATGTGAACATTGAAGTCTTTTGACATTTGAGGAGATTGGGTATAAGACTTTTGGGAATCTTGTGTGATCTTGAGGATGATTCATGAAATGTGTTGCTTATGATGTTAAGATAGTGTTTTCCTACCTTGTTATGCCATTTTGAGGTTGTCTTGCTGTTTGGGTAGAGTTAGAAGATGATAAATAGTGTTGGAGGTGTATTAGAGCAGTTGCAGGTCGTTTTTGGTTCGTTTCTGGGGCCATCAGTGGCCCCATTCGCGATGCGGATGGAACCGCAGATGATCGAGCCAAGTCTCTGGGCTGATTCGCGGCACGATCCGCACCGCAGATCATGTTGCGGGTGCAAGCCGCGGCCGCGGCTCGGCACTGTTCACCCCTGACTCGCTTTCTGTTGTGAGCCGCGGGTGGACGCGCCTCGACCCGCGGGCGCGGATCGTTTTGCTTCTTGGGAAGTTGTTCTTTTATCTTTTGAGCAGAATTTAAGTTTGGTTATGTCTTTTTGATAGAATTAGAGTATAATTGGGTGTTTATTGTGTATTATAGGCGACGAAAGATCTTATCCCTACTCGAACTACCTAAACTAGTCTTGATGTGAGGTAAGTAGTATTTGATTCTCTTTGCTTTGGTAATGCATTTTAATGATGACAAATGACTTGGATAATATTTTCTTTGTATAAATAGGCTTATGTTTGATTACTTTGATTTTCTATGACACAAGTTTATGTGGTTTAATGAATCATTTGAATGAACCTATGATCAAGCTCTTGTATGTGAAATGGCTATATGACGGGACTAGTTCCTTAAATTGGTAATTATAGCAAGTTATTTTGAGCCGAACTAACTGGGTTATAGTTAGTCTTGAATCGTACCAACCGAGTGGTAGTTGGTTTTGAACCGTGTTAACCGAGTTATAGTTAACAACTGGAATTCCAGGGTCATGTGTCCACTAACTACTTGAGCTCTTTTCTTTATTTTTGAATCGCATTATTGATGTTTTGAATATGTACGGTTTATAACTTGACCACATGTAATGAATGACAATGGCTTTGTTTTCGTTGAAAACTATCTATGTATAATTACCAAGATAAGCCCCAAAGAGAACTTTTGCTACTTAGTGGGTGATTATATCACTTACCCCTTTATTTAACCTCGCAGGTGATGATTTTGTAGAAGGTGATTGGAGAGACTTTTGGGCCTCATAGTCATAGCTAGTTAGGCAGGAATGAGGTTACTTTTGTAAAGCATTGATGTGTAACCATACTTTTGGTATAGAATAGGTTATACATGCTTCCTCACTATTTTTGGTTGTTGGGGAAAAGGATATGTAATGGATATAGTATATCTTTTGGTTATGAATGGAATGCATTCCTTTGGGTATCTTTGGTATTTTTTGAGTCTTGCATTGTGATTAGAGGATGAATCGATTTGATAGTTATTCAGATCTAAAAATTTGACAGTGAACAAAAATTTTTGATGAGTTGTTGTCGCAATGTAATGCATACATCTAAAATAGGTGAAGCAGCAGAGCTAAAATTATCTTCAACTATCTGGAGAATAGGTTGGAGTTCAAATTCTCGGCCATCCGGGGCATGGGTTGCCATAATCTGCTGTATCATTGCATTGTCATCACCTTTAACTAGTTGAACTGAAGCCCGTGCCAGCTGACTAGCCATTTTGAGTCAGGAAACGCAATGAGAAATTGTTTTGAAGTGCTCTGCAAATTTGAGAAGAGCAAAATAGCATATTTATAGTAGCAAGAAAATCCCAATTTTGATTAATAATTCTTAAGTGTATCTAGTACTCATTTCACTGTCTCGTATCAAATAAAGCAAAGACGAATCAACTTCCTTGCTTCAAATCCTCAAAGGAAACAACAATAGTACAATTCCTAGTCATTTCTAGATTTTCCTACTGGTCATCTATGCTTCACTTCTCCACTTTTCTCCCATCAATAGCTTGTCTAGAGAGCTTAGTATCCCAGTTTTTAATGTTCTTGAAACTCAAGTATGGGACCACCAAAAATACTCCCAAAAAGCACATAAGAGTTCCCAGAAGTATCAAATATTACTTCAATAGTCCCAAAAGAAGAACCCAAATGCATATACACAAACATGATTTCAACTAATCACAGGAAATAAAATTATCCCACAACAAACTCAATCGAACTTCTTGCAAAAACATGATCAAAAGTAAGCTTGTTCATCAAATTAGCGCCCACGATTATGGTAAAGTTTCCATTTGTTTTTCAAACAAGGAACAAACCAAGAAAAACCCACGTACCACCAACCACTTTTCAGACATGACAGAGGATAAAATTGAACCGGCACAGAACCCTTTTCAGGTTATTATCCGAAACCTCTCTTGAAGGACAAATTATTCAAATTTGTCCACATTTCGTGCCAATTATTCCACCCTTTAAGTCCAAACTCCATAGCTATCACCAAGAAAATTAGGCCTGTTTTTTGGGTTTTTAGTTTAGGAGGAGAGCTATCCTTCGACTCAAAGAAAATTGGATTTAACAGCCATTTTATACATGGTAAAATGTGTTCGGATGACACGGTTGCATTCTATCAAAGTCTTTGGTAATTAGTCTTTGTTGTCACCGTCATGGATAATAATATAAATTTGGAAAGAAAATAGCATTATCAAAGACTGTAACTAGATTTTTAGTTACAGACACGTCCGGACCGTATAAAAGTCATTATCAATTACAAACTCTTATCTTTATCTAACCTGTAAACCATTTTACTGGTTTATTATTACGTAAGTATCATTCAGTTTTTTTTTTTTATTTCATCTTAGGGAAAAAAAATTTTGCTGACATTTTCATTACTAGATTTTATATTTACTTTTGAATTAGGGTTTAGGAGTTAGGATTTAGGGTTTAGGATTTAGGGTGTAGGGTTTATGATTTTAGAATTTAGGATTTTAATTAGATTAAGAAAATAATAGTAACTATAGTTTTTATTTGTTAAAGAAAATTATGATTAACTTTTTATATCTTGAGAACTATTTTAGACTTTTATTTTTTAGTAAGTTAGGATAATATAAGACTCTTTAAAAATTAAGTTAGATTAGTATTAATTTAAAAGAATATTTTTTAGTAAGTTTGGGATAATATAGAACTCTTTTGAAATTAGGTTAAGTTAATATTGCCCAATGATAACAAGTTACGTTAAATGTCTGTAAAATTAAGTATCACAATGTCTTTGACGCTACTATTGTTCAATTTGGAAACGAAGAAAGAGAAATTTAATGATGAATAATTAAATGAATAAATCAAATAACCCTAATTTTTTCGTGTGTTTAAAGGCCTCCAACACTCAAAATTTTACAAGGTAAACCATTCTCCTTGAGATAGTAAAAGTGAAGAAAAATACTTATCAATAAATGAATAAATCTTTAGATAATTGTTACTTCCATCTCCTATTATCAAGCTATTTAGTTATATTCAAATAACTAATAGTTTTTTTTAACATTTTTTAGATAAAGATGTTTGTAAGCCCAAAAATTTATTGAAAAATATGTCTGAAATATAATTTTTTTAAAAAAAAATTACCAACCAAATGGAGACTAAAAATTTTAGAAGTTATCTGATTATGTCATTATTTTAATTATGATGTACAGATCAGCAGACTTAAAAATCAAATTTGTTTAATGATGCATTATGATTCAATTTGCATGAAGTATTTGGATGGCACAAAATGGTTCAAAATCATGACGAAAATTCGAACAATTAACAAGAGGCTAAAACTTAATTAATTTAACTCTAATTTCCATAACTAAAATAAACAATAATTCATATTACAGATATAACTTTATATTTATATTTATTAAGATGTAATGAAGATAAGTTCTCTCCAATCAAATGGAAAGGAGATTTGTCTTTCACAAGGGTATACATTAAAACCAAAAAAAAAAAAAATATCATGAGATGTCCTTTTTTGCCCCTTTTCATAAATTAGTGTGTCCAAAATAAATATATAAATAAAGCCCTCTTATGTAACCTAAAAACAACATCCATCTACCGCACCAAGCATCTCTTGAAAATTGTAAAACAAATGCCCTTAAAAAGATTGTACATTTTACAATTGTGTATATAATAGAGGCAAAAATCATGCTTGTGGTAGGTATTGTTGTTGTATAATGCAAACAAATTGCCTTAAATTTAACGAACAAAAAATATACTTTAGATACATTTCTAAACACTTTAAAGAAAGAGATTTTACCATGACAAGTTTTTGGTTACTTTTGTATGTATTTGTGTGTATATATACATACATACATACATACATGTATGTATTTATATTTTACACATATACACACATACATATATACGTGTGTGTATGTGTGTGTATATACACACACATAGATTAAGTTTTACTTTTAGATCATTCTAGTTGTAGTTATATTATACACATATACACACACATACATATATACGTGTGTGTATGTGTGTGTATATACACACACAGAGATTAAGTTTTACTTTTAGATCATTCTAGTTGTAGTTATATTATACACATATACACACACATACATATATAAGTGTGTGTATGTGTGTGTATATACACACACGTAGATTAAGTTTTACTTTTAGATCATTCTAGTTGAGACATAAATTAGGCCACCGTTATTGCCAGAGCAACTTATATCTTGTCAGAGCAAATTTGTTCTACAGGACATAAATGCCTCCATGGACAAAGGCTCTCTCATTAACACATTTTTTGCTAGCATATTTCTTCTTAGCTTTTAAACTTTAATACTTTTTTGGCTAGCATATTTCTTCTTAGCTCTTAAACATACTTCTCGGATCTCATAACTATATTTGTTCTATTTTTTTAAGCTAGAAAGAAAATGGTTTTTTCTATTTGGTGGGGACTTTTGGGGGGCAGGGGTGGGAGAGGAGAGTACGAATCATGATGCCTAACAAGTGAATATGCATGCACATAGATTTTTATTTTTCTAAGAAATACAAGAGTGATAGCAAAAATTTGTGATTAACAAGTTTTGCTAGGAATATTTAGTAAAGACAAGGCTTCAAATGAGGCTGTTGAAAACATCCAATTCCAAGGGTACAAGGCTAAGTTCAAATTTGTCTCGACCATCATCATCTACATTGTCAGCACCATCATTTGGCAACCCTATGTTTTAAGGATTTTGGGTTCCAAACTTTGCCTTCCTATTCGATCTAGTCCCAGATTAAGAATTTCAAATTTTTATTGAATGCTTTGAAGAATTATTATATAGGAATAAAAAGTTTTCTACCTATAACAAGATTGGATTGTACAATATTAATTAAGATAAAAAGAGTCTTATAAAGTTTTCTTGCTTGAATATGATAAAATAATTAATGATTTGAGGCAAAGAGGACAAAAAGGAGTTTCACTGAGAATACAAATAATAAGATGAAGTAGAGGGGATATAATTGCAAAGGTGGAGGATATCTAGTAGTTTGTGAAAGGTGACGAGAAAGAAAGAGGTGAGAGCATGAGATAAAATTAAACCAATAAGTCTCTTGAGTTGGTTGAGGTGATATAGTTGGTGCAATTCCATCTTGTTACTTCGGGTTTCAAACCTCTCCTGGGACATAAGTTCATCGCACAGGGTTTGCCTAGTACGGCTTATCTCTCTGGGTGATTTGCAGGCTATTGCACTGGTTGGGGTATACAAGTGCACACCCTCTGATAGCAGCTGCGAGTTCCCTAGTTAACCAAAATATTGAACCAATAAAACTCATAAAAAATTATCTTAATAGTGATCCTTTAACCCTTGGGGATATTTATGTCCTATAGAACAAATTTTCTTTGGCAGAAAATTAAATTGCTTTGGCAATAACGGTGGCCCACAAATATGGGCGTCAATAGGTCAGGTTCAGGTAGAAATTAAATGTTTCGAACCCAAATCTTTAACCCTGGTGGAATGTATGTCCTATAGAACAAATTTCCTTAAGTAGAAAATTAAATTGCTCTAAATAACGGTGGCCCACGAATAGGGGTGTCAGTATGTCGGGTCCAGGCCAGAATTGAATATTCCGGACCCAGACCAATTTGAGTTATATTTTCCCAAACCCGGACCATTTCCCGCTGGGTCTTACATTTGGTATCCCAAATCTGGCTCCAAAGATGGGTCGGGTCGGGTTGGGTTTGAGTCTTGAAAGTGTAAAATATTTATAGATTTTTTATAATTATTATTTATTGTGTAACATCCCGGGTCTGGCTAACTTTTGAGCATAAACTACGGGATCAAAATGCTTAAACCAAGTTATTTAGTAGTCCAATCCAGGATATTAGATACTTACAAGTTTCTCTCTCCCTTACCGATATGGGACTTTTTCTTTCAAGGGTATCACATTCACCCCTCTTTTAGGCCTTTTGTGTCCTCGCAAAGCCCAACTTATATCATAATACAGACTGTTTACTCAGTTGTGTTAAATTCTAAAGGTGGCTCATACAGGCTCTAGAGGTGGCTTCCGCCCTTAGGTTGATGTAGCACTTAGTCCCGTACAACACTTAGTTCCTTCACTTCCTTATGTAGTCGCAACCCAATACTATAGGCCCAGTTTCACCCTATGCAGAGATGACACAAGGTTCGCTCTGATACCATTTGTAATATCCAAGGTTTGGTCTAGCCCAATAAGTTTTGAGCATAAATCACGGGCTCAAAATGCTTAAACTAAGTTATTTAGTAGTCCAACCCAAGATATTATATACTAACAAATTTCTCTCTCCCTTACCCATGTGGGACTTTTTCTTTCAAGGGTATCACATTTGGTATGATAAATTAGAGTTACGAGATGATCTTTCATACAAAGAAAAACCAATGAAAATATTGAAATGAGAGATCAAGGTATTGAGAAATAAAAAGATACCCCTGGTGAAAATATTATGGCAACACCAAAGACTAGAAGGAGCAGCGTGGGAACTTGAAAAGAAGTACGAGTGAAGTACCTTGCACTCCTCATGAACTTAGATGAGAATTTTGAGGACGAAAATCTTTTAAGGAGGGAGGAATGTGAGGGCACACAAATAATTCATTAAATTCTTTTATTACTTGTATCTGTATTTATTTACTTATTGGTGGTGAAGGAATGTAAAGGTAAGTAAATATTTGATAGTGCTACGAATTAAATTATGGTCACCTAGGCATTAAACTTTTGTCTCTCAAAGTTAAGCAGTGGTGGGTACTACCTATATCCGTTATTAACCACGTGTACCGTAAAAATATATGCATTATCTTATAATAATAAGATAGGCACCTAACGAGTTTTTATTGATTAAGTTACAAATTTATGATTAAAAAAAAAAAAACAGAAAGCGAGGAAGTTTGAAGATCAAGCTAGCACCACAACTTTGGTTAGTATAACTTCCAAATTATTTTATGAGTTCATGTTAGATTCTATAATTCGTATTTGATCTGGGAAGAGACAACGGAAAACACAAAAAAGAATGGAAGGAATATCGTAGCACTTAATTGTTATTCTACTATTATTTATGTGCTTCTTTTATAGAGTCAAAAGACTTAATTTATTTATGTGAGAGAAGATAATGGAGATGGGTTGAGGGGCAACAAAAGGCACCGTATAAGAAATGATGAGTCATAAAATATCTTCCTTGTTTTGGCTGGCCACAATATCAGTAGCTACACGAGATTTAAAAAAAAAAAAAAGGAACAACCGAGGGCTGAGTTATAAAGAAATTAAATCTTGCGTGGACAGCCATCACAAGGGCACGCAAGTTGGGTTACTCGAGTCAGCTTACATTTTGTGTTTTATTTCCTTTTGTTTAACTCTTTTAGAAGGCAGCGGTGGAACCCATAAAATAGATGCAGGAAGCAAGATAATGAGAAATGTAAGACACTGAAGGGTGAAGGGGAAAAAGAAAAAAAAAAAAAGAACAAAGTGAAGGTGCAAAGAGGCTGCAAAGAAGGAAGAAAGAAAGTTGAAGGTAAACTAGATTTTGACATCCTTTTCTTGGTTTCTTGACTACTTATATGTGTTAATAAGTTGGAAAAAGCATAATTAGCTGATAAAGACTTTATACTTTCTGACTTGGAGGAGGAAATTGAATAGAAATTAAGAGGTTCACAGTTCTGGAACTTTGAGCACAAGTTAAACTCGTATGAACAGTTAACCATGAGTAGTTTCGGAAAAATGACTATAACTTGGTGCAAAGAATTTGAAATCGATTGCTGTTTGTTGTGTTAGAAACAAAACTGAAAGGGCTTTCCAACGGTATAAAATTCATGCCCTGATTCTCTGTAGATTAATACCAGACTACTAAAGAACTTGACTGAAATTTCATAACTGCGTAACCAGGGTGAGGGTTTGTCAAATTGAGAGCTGATTTCAAACATGCTATGATTAAGATTTGAAGTTGTGTTCTTCATGAAAGTTGTATTGCTTGAATTATAGTTTCTAAACCTGTAAAGATCATGCCCATGTGAGTACCCTACTGAAAGTTACGACCAATTGAATACAGGTACTTGGCTAGGCTGAAAACTTGGTTCTTCATGAACATAATTGCCATTGAATCAATTTCTGTTTGAAATTTGATTCAGAAATGATCCACATTGGGACTTGTTGTCCCATGAAAATTGTAGAAAATTGAGTCTAGTTTTCAAGAGTACTAAGATTGTGAAATTTCATTGAGTCAAACCCAAGTTCGACTGCTGAAATGAACACTGCTCAAGAAATTATGGATAGACCGGAAGCTTGAGCTCATGGTTTCTATGTGGATTGGGTCTCCTAGGAAGTTTTCGTGGTCCGTTTGGTACCTATTTGTCAGGGTTTTTGGATTTCTTTCTTGGCATATCATTGGGCATGTTTGTATTAAGTTAATTTATGGTCATAATTTGGGTTCCACGTTAATTAATTAGATTTTTTAGGTGTAATTGACGAGATTGACAACTCATTCTACTTGAGTTGAGACTATAGAAGGTCTGGGGGATAAGTTTTCTAAACACTTAGCTAAGGTGAGTGTCCTACCCTTATTTTCTCTCGCAAACTACTCTTATCTTTTATTGAAATATGTGATTTGTTACTGGTATTTGAAATCAAATGATATTTTAAAAATTTCAAAACTTATTATGAGTGCCCTAAAGTCATTTTTATTTGTTAACATCGTTTCTATAAAAATCATGTGACTTGTTCAAAAAGCTCAATGATATGACTTGATATTATTTGACGTGATATTGTACTTGTTAATCGTGCCTAAATTTGCTATGAACCCAATTGTGTACTTTATTGCATTGGGAAGTACTCGCTCTAATAAATGCAACCGTACTTACGCATGTTGTATGTGATTCGAGCTCGTACTTGTTGTTGGCATGGATATTGGCCTGGTGAGACGTAGTTGGCCACGAACATGATAATGATACAGGTATTGGCCGGTGCGATGTAGTTGGCCACAAACATGACAGTGATACTATTATTGGTTGGTGCAGTGTAGTTTGGCCACAAGCAAGACAGTGATATAATTATTGGCCTCTTGCAAAGCAGTTTTGGGCCACACACGTGATACTGAGTTGCTACTGGATGAAATGGTCGCTATAAGCGAAAAGTACTTGAGGAGGAAATCTCACAAAATCCTCCTATATCTTGAATGATGCACGAAATACTCTTGAGCATGACTGATTTGACTCACCCATATCCTTCCTTGTTTACTTGTTGTATATGTTATTATATGATCTTTATGATCTAAATGCTACTATTATGCACCACCCTATTTTAAAATGAATATTTCGACAATATACACGAAATGATTTTACAAATGGACCTCACTGGACTTATAGCTCACCTTTGCAATATTCGTTTTCCTTACAGGCGATTAAGTACGAGACGGGGAGGCAAGGCTATGTACTTGTAATAGTATAGGAAGGTTATGGTGGTGTACATTTGACGCTAAGATGGCACACGTTGTTCAAATTATTTTTGGAATTTTGTAATTATAAGTTAAACTTATCTACTTCAAAGTCGTGACCAGCGAGTCCTAGCGAGAGCAAGACAAATGCTCAATCGGGATATAGTAGCATCTTCATTGGGTCGTCACATATTAGGCATTGAGTATTGGAAGTGAAAATTACATGTGTGTATATGTTAAAATTATTATTTATTGGGTATTAGGTGATGTGGTGTAGATTAGGTATAGAAAATAAAAGCAAAACACAGACAAATCTAGTAATAAACCTAATCTTTGAACTTTACCGCAAGTATACGGGTCAATTGTAGTATAGGAAGTATATAGGTATTGTATCCCACAAGGAATCAAATAGTTTGCAAGTGTTAAGGCTTTATGGCTTACTTTATTATCTAAACAACCGACAATTCAAAGGTGAGATGAAATGACATTCAATAGAATAGGTGAATGATAATAACAACTTGTAGAAAATCAAGTATTCAAGATGTTTAGAATATAGATTCCACTAATGTTATCCTGTTTTGTTTAGAATCCAATTCCATTTGAATCATAACTAGTTCTTACTATGAAATGATTAAACTCCAACTATTTTCATGATGAAATCTTGTGAAAACATGAATTATAATGATTTACTTAAGCATTCATTATTCACATATGAATACTTAAGCATTACTTGTTCATTTTCCAATTGTTAAATGCATTTCTCAATGATCAATAATAAACTAGATGACTTGTTTATGTTGGCCATGCAAAAACAGTAGTTAAAACTTGAACAAGTAAACAACAAGAACAAGCTTAGCAAGTTAAGATAATTTAAGTCATGCTTTTAGGATTCATTAGCTTCATCTATATTCTAGATGAAGCTTTTAGTGAATCATGACTAATAAAACAACAATAAAGCTCAACTAAATACAAGAATTCATGCCTTCAACTATGAAATAAAAGCTAGAGTTGAGAAAGGCTTATGGACAAGTCTTCAACTTCTATTTCTTTTTCAAATGTTGAAGTACAAGAAGTTGAAGTATATAAGTTCACTATTCTATTGAATTAAGAATTCTATTAATTCTCTTCAACTAATTCTAACTCAAGCACTAACTAATGATAACTAATGGATTATAAACATCTTATCAAATGACTCCTATTTATAGACAAATGATCTTCAAGTTATTTTCCAACTTGCAATTACATCCAATGCATTGAAATGATAAAGATTTGTTTGAAGATTCCAAATGGACATAAAAGTCTTCAATTGTGTGCTCAATGGAATCTCCAGCTGCAAAAACCCTATCTTCTCAAGAAAAATCTGCCAAAACCAGCTGGAAATGGATGCAAGTTATAGCCCTAGAAAAATCTCGCCGACCTGTTGATCTGCGAGTGGATGTCCTGCAAATCCAACCAGCAGATTGATGTTTGTGAACCCACATGATTTTCTAAATTTTGCTGATCTAGCTTTCATGCGTGCAAGCAATTTTCATACATTTCCATTTAATTTGATGAAGAATTAGGTCACCAAATAATTGCACAATTTATTTTTTTTAAGTATTTTTCCAAGTGGTTCATCTAACTTAATCCTTTGAATCACTTTGAATTTGATCAACCTTGACTCCAATTGATCCAAATTGAGTTTAGCATGATGAATCTGAAAAAAATATACAAAAATTGTGCATTAAATTTATTCAAAATAAAATTTCGCCTCAAAAACCCTAAGTTCTTAAATAAAAACCCTAATTCTAGAAACAGTTGGAAAATGAGTCATTTCATCCACAAGTACATAATAATACTAAAATTATACCAATAACATATATTAAAACATATAATAATGTTGGTAAATTTATTACTTATCAAACTTCCCCACACTTGAATTATTGCTTATTCTCAAGCAATTGAAAAATCAAAAGATCAAATAATGATTGAAGGCCTTGAAATTATAAATGCCTCATTGTTGAATGCAATTCTCACAATATAAAATAAATAGGCATTATGCAGATTCCTTGTAATGTTTCTAATATTAATCATATCAAGTAAAAGGAAATAATTATATCAAAATTAAGGCTAGTTCAACAAAATTTCTATGCCTTACAAAATTTCACATAATAACATAATGACTATGGACAAACAAGTATAACTCATGCTTATGTATAATTTAGCATAACAGGGGACATGTTGAAATATCAAACTGAGAAGTGTCTTTTGACGCGAATGTTGACATTTGTAAATGAAAACCCCTAATTATTCAACACTTTAATCATTTTAATCACATTTTAACCCTTAGTTTGAAAAGTGAAGTTGCCTTTTGATAAAAAGATCGACATTGTGTAATGAAGACCACTTATTACTCAACAATCCACTTTCAATCAAACTAACTTTTCGTACTCTTAATTCAAATGCTGTTTGATGTGAAAATCGACATTTTCAGATGAAGATTCCCGATTACTAAGCAATTTAAATCGTTGAAGTAGAAATAATTAAATATTTATCAATTTTCCACATAATATATTTGTCCCTTTTGTTCAAATAATGCATAAGTACACTTCTTGTCCATATCTACCACTTAATAATGTAAAATTGAGTTAAGAAAAGAAATTTAAAATCAAAATGCCAAATCAAGACATAATTACAACTATTTTACAAGATATACTGTCTTACAAAAAAACTCCTAATCACATAATAACTATTTCTTCATATATTTGTAGAAATCATTCGATCAAAAATGCATAAATTATTCAAAAAGTAAGAGAATTCAACAATTTAATGGCACAAAAGCATGATAAGAGGTAATTTTGAAAAATTCTGGCCATAGTTTACTTAAACAATATTTTGACACAATTACTCAAAACCAAACAAAACATGTTCTTTTACCTCTCACCCACACTTAGAATGTCACATTGTCCTCAATATGATAAAGAAAAAGATAAGAATGAAAAATAGAACAAGAAAACTTCCCCTTGTTTGGTTGATAAATCCTTAAGTTGATATTGTTATGTGTCCTATGAAGTCCATTGGCCTTTGTGTAGTTTCCTTTTGCAATACTTCATCATGTCCTTCACTTTGGTCAGTTTCTTGCTCACCACCTTAGTTTCAAAGCTCGAACAGACTCAAATACTATGTTAGAAACATGTTTGAATAACAAATTAAAGCTCAAAAAGTAACATAACATACTTTGAAAACACTTTATTTCTCCCACACTTGGTTGTTGCAATGTAGCTCCAAGGTGGTGAGATTTTATTGCGTGTTATGTGAGCAAATGTATTGTGCTATGACGAAGTGAAAAGCAAAAGAAACTTATGTCAAAATACACCAAAACAAAATTTCATACTTTGATTCTACAAGTTAAAGTTTGAATCAATAAATGAAAATATGAAATGCAATCCTAATGCAACCCAAGCCACACCAACACTTCCCAAGCTTTTTGATGATGAGATTTATAGTAAATTCAAACATTCACGCCATTCTTGAGCCTTTGAGCAAGGAATACAAGGTCTATTATCAAAGGAAGATGACAAAATGGACAGGAAAGAGTTTGACAGCATGACATACTTTGGTGTTTTGATGATAACTCAAGATACAAGACTTGGATGGAGATGATTCTTAGTTTATTTCAAGCTAAGAGAATGATCTACAACTTCTATCAAAACATCGAAGTCCAGTTCTTATGATTTCATAGTCAAAAGTTTGAATTATTAAAGTGTGTCTGCACTATGAGACTCTCTGACCAGTCTTTAGTATTTCAATCATATCTTTTCCTCCAGACATTCAAATCACATGATTCTTGTGCCATTGGAAAGCTACTCAAAGAGCTACAAATTTTATGTTTTACACAAGAGCTGATTTGGCCATTTTCAAGGAGAATTTTGGCAAACAATTTGATCCGTGGAGCTGGATTGGCGGGTCAGTCGCGGATTTGGTTTTTCACTAATGTGGGGGTGATGTTTCTGACCAAGGCCATGGGTAAGGCCCTGGCACGGCCTACCCCACGGCCTAGAATAGAATATTGCGCATTTTTGGCTATTTGTTTCATTTTGGGCCTCATCTTTTATTGTATTAACGTAGGTTGCAATTCGGGACATAGGGATCATCTTTTTAGCTATTGCAAGGCCTATAAATACTTTATTTCTTGTAAGACTAATTAGTTTTGATATTTTTTTGAATGAAATTTCATCTTTTGAGGGTTTGCTCCCTTTGGCTTCTTGTCAGCTTTCTTTGAATACTTTAGGGTTTGCTTTAAGTGTTCTTGGCTTATCAATTAAGTAATCACCTTAATTGTGGCGCCTCCTTCTTTGGCTTATCAATCGAGTATCCACCTTGGTTGTGGCGCCTTCCATCTTTGCCATCTCGTTGGGTTTCTTTCTCCTCCAAGCTTGGGTAATTGGTTAGATCCCGTGTTCGCATCAAATCCATTTGAACGTGATAAAGTGATTACCTTTGAATCAATAAATGGAAATATGAAATGCAATCCATTTGAGTGTGATAAAGTGATTACCTCCTGCCTATAAAATTGCAAAATGATTACACAAACAATGTCCCAAAACATCCTAAACAAGAATCAATGAAAAACCAAAGAAAATGAAAACTGCCCCTGATTTGTGGGTTGGATCCGCAACTTAGGCACCCGCGGATACCTCACAAAAGTTCTGTAGAATTTTCTACAAAAAAACGTGTTCCAGGCTGATTTTTTCCAACTTTGGGTGCTGATTTTGACCATTTAAGCTTCTAGCTTTGGGTAAAATCCTTCATAAACATGTAATCATGTCAACAGTTCATGCATTAAACACATCAAGATCGTCAACACGTAAGAAATGAGAATTGATCAAAGTTGGCTCCTCGGTCAACTTGCAACTTGAACGTCAAGATGAACTTGAAATTCAAATTTGTTCTTTTCGTGTTTTTGATCAATTTAACACTTCAAACATGTTTCAAAAGTTAAAACAAACTTGTTAACATGATTTTCAAGCATACAAAACATCAAAATTTCAAAGTTAGAACCAAAATAAAAAAGAATCTCCTTTAATATCAAGTAACCAAATCAATAGTTATATTTTTCACTCAATTCCTCAAATTGATTCTTTGCATGATTTTAACCTCAAAACCACTTTGAACAAGTTTTAAATTATAAAACAAAGTTGCTCAAAACTAATTTATGCATCAAAAGTCCACAAATTACTAAATGAGAATCAAATTGGTCAATGAAACTTAGCTCATGAATGGCAAACCAATGGAATAGTAACTTAGAAACTCAATACTTCAAATTGGTTTTCTTGTTCATTTTAACCACTTGAAACACATTTCAAATAATGAAACTAAGATGTTTAACCCTTCTAAACACATTAAACACAAGAGATATGAAAATTGGGTCTCACACGTCCAAATTTAAACATGAAATCACATAGATTACATATGATGCTTCAAGTTTAAAATCATCAGATTTAAACTAAATAAATACACTATAAAAATAAATCAAACCAAAAAAATTAAAATACCAAAAACATTAGGTTGCCTCCCAACAAGCGCTTCATTTAAAGTCTAGAGTTAGACTGATTAGTGTATGCTTCACTTTATGGGGCCATGACCCAAAAAATACTCCACTACTTTGGGTGTAGATATATCAACAAAGTTCATTTGGCCCTTTTCCCTTGCCTTCCTTCTTCTTGGCCTTCCAAAACCTGGAAATGTATAGATTGTCACACTATTATCAAGCTCATCAATCATATAGACATCAAAAGAAAATGAAGGTTGCTTCATCATATCATTTAATCCAAAATTTACTTCATCTTCTCCTACTCTAAGCTTAAGTGAGCCATCTTGCATATTGGTTATGGCATTGGCGGTTGCTAGAAAAGGTCTCCCAAGTATTATAGGCATTGAAATATCATCCTTCATAACCAAAACAATAGTCAATTGGGATGATAAATTTATCCACTTTTATTAACACATTTTGAACAACACCTAGTGGATGCCTAATTGATCTATCAGCTAGTTGTAAAGTCATGTTTGTGCTTTTCAACTCCTTAAAGCTAGCCTTCTAGCAATTGATAAAGGGAGTAAAGAGACATTGCATCTAAATCACATAAAGCATTCAAAAAATTTAAGCCTCCAATAGTGCAAGGGATAGAAAAACTCCCTGGATCCTTAAGCTTTGGTGGCAATTTGTTTTGAATCCTAGCACTACACTCCTTTGCGAGTGCTATGGTTTAAAAATCATCCAAACTTTTCATCCGTGTTACCAAATCCTTAAGGAGCTTGTTGTACTTTTGAATCTGCAAAAATGCATTTATAAAAGGAATATTCACATGTAATTGTTTAAGCATTTGTGCAGCCTTTTCTAAGCTTTTATCAATTTTTGAACTTTTGATCCGTTGTGGAAATGGTACTTGTGGGAAATAGGGATAGTTTGTGATTTAGGTTCATCAATGATTCAATTATAACTTACTACCTCTTTTCTTTTTTCTTCTTTTTTATCTTCATCGCTTCTACATTTTTTCTCTTTTTCCACCAATGGTTCATTCAATTTCTTTTCACTTCTTAAAGTAATAGCTGGAACATGTTCCTTAGGATTGATTTCGTTTTGCTTGATAACTCTTATGGTTTCCTAAGATTCATTTGTTTAGCCAATTGTGCAAGGTGTTTTCAAGACTTCTAATTCTTGCATTAAGTAATTTTCATGCAATTCCATCTTTTCACCATTTTCTCTAATGCTACTTTCCAAGCCGGTTTGTTTTTAGAGATTTTGGGTTGTGTGATCATTTTTGGCTTCCTCCACCCAAGATTTGAATGGTTTTCTCCACCCCAGCTTATAAGAATTAGAAGAGATATTTTTAGAAGAAGAAGGTTTGTAATTATTTACATATTGTACATGTGCACACGTACATGAATCATGCAAATCTCCGGAAATAGTACAACGTGCAACACTAGAAGTTGAATTTTGAATTCCTATGACAAGTTTATTCAAAGAATTTATGGCATCATAGCACCATGCATCTGTGCCTTTAACATGTCATTAGAATCAACTTCATACATAACTTGGGTTCTTCTATTGGTTCCTCTTTCATTTGCCCATTGGTAATAGTTGGTCACCATTTCTTCTATCAACTCTTGGGCTTCTTCCACTAACTTTGCCATGAGAGCTCCCCCTACAATTGCATCTATATTGATTTTTTATGGATAATTAAGTCCATTAGAGAAAGTCAGCACTATTAGCCAGTTAGGGAGTTCATGGTGTGGACTGATAATTGATAACCTTACGTATTTTGGTGTAGTCTTTTATATATGTTATTAGTATGATTTTCTTAGTTTTGGTATTAAAATTGCTGAAATTCTTTATTACTCATCAAACCAAGGATTTCTTCAAAATTAGGGTTTTTAGTCTGGAAATTAGGATTTTGAGGCAGAATTATTATTTTGAGTAAATTAATGCCCAAGTTTATGTGATTTTCCAAGAAAAGGATGATTAAATACAAATTGGATCAATTGGAGGTCAAGAAACATCTAAATCAAAGTTGATTCAAGTTGTACTCTTTTATCACTTAAACTTAGAAATTTCTGAAAAATATTTGCTTCATCAAATTCGACCAAGCCAACTATGGTTCAAATGTGAAAAAATGTTCCAAGGGCATATAGGAATAACCAAAATTTAAAAAGAGAAAAAGTGGAAAAATTGATTGATCCACGAGTCATGATTCGCAGGTCACAGCCCGTAGATCCAACCCACAGATCAACACCGACTTGAAGTTTTCTGCTGGTGCAATTTATAGCTAGCTAGTTCATATAAAATTTTGCATATAATTCCAATGTCCAGCTGTACTTTGGTCTGCCCTGGAAGATATCACAAAGCCCAAGAAAGACTTTTGAGACAAGAGGAATCAAATTTCATCATAAAATCTTCAACTTGGACAATGACTTGAGTTAAGGTTTCTTTAAGAAATATATGCCTTTGTAGTTCATGAAAAAAATACTTGGTTTTATGCTTGATAAAGCTAGAATCAAAACTTTGTAGGAGGAACATTCCTTGTATATACTTAGATTAGTTTTCTTCTTAGTTCGAATTTATAAATTCTTGTAACAAAACCTTGGAGGAACTTGTATTCAACATGTTTGATGGAATGAAGGAATAAGACTTGAAGCCATAATTGAGCATTTTTTTGGAGCCATAATTGAACATTTCTTACCCTATTCTTTCTTATTTCATTTGTGCATGTTTGATTACTTTCATTTATGTGCTTAATATTATCTTTGCCATGTTAAACTAACTTGAATCAACTGTATTCTTGTTTATTCTTTTATTTGGTCTTAACACTTGTTGTTGAGTAACATTTATTTGGTTTAAGATGAAGCTTTAATATGAATTGAATCGGTTTATGGCCAGCTGTATTCTTGTTTATTCATTTATTTGGTCTTAACACTTGTTGAGTAACTACCAACAATAGAAAGTGTAAATGGAGCTTATGTTGAATCTCACGAGAGCAATGATTCACATAGGTGGATTAAGATTTGAAACTACAATCCATGAGTTTAATGAACTAATGCATGCTAGACTTTACCACAAGAGTGGGAAAGCTCATGTATTAGTAGTTTTCCATTCATAGAGAGATCTAGTTTGCTGAGAAAATAGAATTGATTCCCAAACATGAATAAAATCATCATGGACATAAGCTTAACATTCATACTTTGTGGATTCTTAATCCTAACCAATTTGTTTAACTGGCTTCTTCATTTTCTTTTTTTTTTTGCTTGAATTTGATTTTCCTACCATTTCACCATCTCCAAAGTTTGATTGTTTAGATAGTAAAGCAAGTTAGTGGTTTTGGTAGTTGCTAGTTGTTGTTTCCTTGTGGGATCGAACCTAATACTTGTCACAACTACAATTGACTTGGGCACTTGCAGAATGAGTATTAGGTTATAAATTTTATTACTTGTTTGTGTGAATTATTCCTTATTTTGATAGTAACCTAAACTCACAATCATGTTTTTGGTGCGTTGCTGGGGCAAAAAGAAACTTTGGCAATATCAAGGCCAAAACAACCATTATTAATCTGGACTTTTTTATTTTTCTTGTTTTTTGATTATTGTGTTGTGTTCTTGTAGGTATCTTGTGGATCTAGGTGAAGGAAGGTGAAATCAAGCAAAAGTTAGTTCAAGCATTTCATTGAACACATGGAAGACAATTCTTATTTGAACAACTATTGGCCGTATAATGAATACAAGTCTAAAAATTCATGGATGTATGTATTTTGATGATGAGTTACAAATGTTAAAATCACAAATGGACACATTAGAAGGCATGCTAATGAATAGATTTGGTTATGATTGTAGTGTAGATGTTCCTTGTTGTGCTATTTGTAGAGGTAATCATGCATATTTTGAATGTGGATACAATGATCATATATAATTTGAAAATAATGGCACTTATTTATCTCAATATGAACATTATGCTCAAAATGAAAAGTTGGGGTGTATGGACCAATGGAATCAACCAAACTAATCTACTTGTGTTAAACAAAATTCATCTTGGGAAATGAAACACAAAGCCAATATGAATGGAATAGATGACATGAGTAGGGGATTTCAAGGCCATTTTGCTAAAATGAGAGAAGCATTAGACTCCAGAAATGAGGATGTAATGAAAAAAAAATGAAATGAACCTAAAGTCTTCTTGTGTTGTAAATGAACAAATGCATGTTCAAGATCAAATAGTTGAATATAAGGGAATCATTGAACAAATGATTAATAATCTTATTTTTGATGAAAATGAGGTTCAAAGTCGATGAGGTGATTGTGTGAGTAACATGGAACAACATGATGTTTATGATTCATTTGATTTTGCTTATAATTGTTCCATGCGTGGTGAAAATCAGAAGGTACATAATTGTGGCTTATCTCAACCATATTTAGAATCTTATGATGATTTATTAGATTTTCTTGATGACACCTCTAGGCATAGCTTAGGTAAGAAAAATAGTGAAATTGAAGATTTGTGTAGTAATTCCTTGCTTAAAGATGATTTTGAGCATGATAGTGAAATCCATGAACATACGTATGTAGAAAATATGGTTGAAAGTAGGGAAATGGAACTTGATGCTCAACATTTTGAATTTCTCACTTATGAAGTCATGCATGAAGTTCACAATTGTGAAAATGAAGAAGTGCTTAAGGATTCTACTTTTGAACATATGCAAGAGTAAATGATTGAAGAAAATGTTAATATGTGTGAAAAAGTAGTTGAAAATATGCATATTATTATGAATTAGTTGTTTCACCTACTTTTAAACATGCAAATGAACTTGCTCTTGATGAAGATATTGGCAATTCAAAGGTAGAAATGAATGTGCTTAGTGTGAATAATGATCTTCCTTTCACTTTTGACATTAATTTTATTGGTATTGAGAAAATACTAACACAAGAGAAAGGCATAGCCAATCTTGACGATAATATTCTTGCAAAGTGCTCTTTTGTCATAGGTCCAATGGCACAATGGAGTATGGACTTAGGAGAAATTATTTCGAAGCAAAGGATGCATTTGTACTTGTTGAATCAATTAAGCACTAAAGGTGTATTGCATCTTTTGTGGGATACTCCAATCACGTGATGTGGTTGAGAAATAGTCTAGCTCTAGACTATAAATGAAGTACTTGTTGGGAGGCAACCCAATGTTTATAATATTTTTGTATACTTTTAAGTAGTTTTGATATGTATTAGTTTGTTTGAAGTGTGTTTTTATTGTTTGTTTTGTAGGTTTTCCAAATTGGAATATGAAGATCAAGTTTCATTCAAGATGTCACCACTATGAGTTTGACTCTCAAATTTCTTCTTCTCTAGCATTTCATGTTTATAAGATTATGTAATATGTGCATTATGGGCTATATGATGTGTTTTAGAAGTTGGACTTAATTGAAGTCACTATTCATGGTTGGAAAACTTTTTGAGCAAAAAGGTCATTTATGTTTTCATTGAGATTATATGATGTTTGACCTTGTTTATAAGCTTAATATACTCAAAGAAACATGTCTAAACCATTGGTTAGGTTTGGCATATGCATTCAAATTTTGCAACTTATGCAACTTGAAATTCATGCTCAATTCATGCAAAATGTTGTGATTTTGATGCAAAATTTGAGAGATTTGTGTTTGCACATGTGTATTTTCATGATTCAAACTTGTTCCGAGTGATATATTGTTCAAAAAAATGTTGAATTTAAAGTTGAAAATGTTGCAGAAAATAGAATAAACCAATGGAACAGTAACACAAATAAATGCAGTCACTACCTATTGCAGGAAGTGATTTGTGGCTCACCACCTACGAACCAACTTTTGGGAGGTATGTGTGATTTGTTACATAGTGATCCACAGCCAGGCTTGGTGAATCGTAGGTACCCCACCCCCGAATCACCTATAAAGTTGTTTTTTCAAGTTGTTTATTCAAGTTGTTTTTCATTGGTTTTCAATTGGTTCACTTACAGCATGAGTTTCATAATTTGTATACATGTTTTGAACAATCAAATTAACACCTTAACATGTTCTAATTATGTATTTTCATTACTTAAGTTTAATTTTGTATTTTTTAATACATGGAATGAAATAGTTGAATTTTGAAAGGAAGCAAATTTGCACAAGTTTCTTTTGCTCTTCACTTCATCATAATATATTACATTTGCTCAAACCATTTGTCTTTTAAATTTTCACCCCCTTGAACTGTATTGTATCAACTAAGTGTGGGGGAAAACAAGTGATTCAATTCATGCTATTTTTGCATTTGTTCTTATATGCTATTCAAATATGATCTAACATGGCATGTAAGTGTTTTTAAGCCTTGAAGCAAACTTGGTGAGCAATAATGGATCAAATGAAAACATGGTGGAGAATCACCAAAGGAATTTGTCAAGGCCAATGAACTTCAAGGGATAACAACAATATCAACCTTTTAGAATCATTAACCAAACAAGAGGAGTTTTCTTGTTCTATTTTTCCTTCTTATCTTTTCTTTTGTACATTGAGGATAATGTGACATTTTAAGTGTGGGGGGAAGGTATAAGAATAAGTTTGGTTTGGTTTTGAGTAATTGTATCAAAATATTGTTTTAGTTAAAAATGGCTAAAATTTTTCAAATTTTTGCTTCAATCATATACTTTTATTTCATGAACTTGTTAAATTCATTTATTTTTTGAAGTAATTTATGCAACTTGGATTGAATGCATTCTATAACCATATGAAGAAATTGTATTATGTCATTAGGATTTGTTTTCAAGAAAGTATATCTTGTAAAATAGTTGTAATTATGCCTTGATTTAGTATGTTTGATTTTAAATTTCTCTTCTTTACTTGATTTTACATGTGAAATTATGAATATGGTCAATTAGTTCAAGCATGTAATCTATGGTTTAATACATGCAATGAGGGATGCTTATACTAAAAAAATGAAAAAGAATGAAGTAGTTTTTTTCTGCTCTAATGGTTCTTGTGCTTAGTAACCGAGGGTCTTCATCCAAAAATGTCAACTTTTGCATGAAGCAATACATGAATTATAGGTATTGCATAGCAATTTGAGTGAGTAAATATTGAGTAACTAGGGATCTTCATCCAGCCAAATGTTTATCTTAGCGTAAAAAAGTGATTTGACTTCTCAAATAAGGTTTTTGTTACTTGTTTAATATTGAGGTGTTGAGTAACCAAGAACCGTCATCGGTCAATATCGATTTTTGCGTCAAAAGACATTCTCATTTTGAGTAATTAGTTTGCTAAATTAAAGTCCCTCAAGTGAAAAATGAAATGATCATAGACATGTGAAGTACTTTGATTGACCATATGATTCATTCTTTTGTGAAAATTTTATAAGGCAATAAAATTGTGTTAACTAGCTTTAATCTCGATATAATTACTTCCCTTTTACTTGATATGATTAGTATTAGAAACATTACAAGGAATTGCATAATACCTATTTGCTTTGAATTGTGGAATTGCATTCAACAATGTGCATTGGTCATTTCAACTCTTAAATCATGTTTTGATCTTTTGATTTTCCGATTGCTTGAGGATAAGGTTGTAATTGAATCGAGCCCTTAACAAATAATTCAAGCTCGATTTGTTAAGGGCTCAATTTTAATTTGGTAATTTTTAAGCTCAAACCGAGCTCTAGTCTTATACAGGATTTGTTTAGTTTTTGAACTGAATCTGAATTTTTAAAAGTTCCATTCGTAAGTTCACAAGCCCGGCTTGATAAAATAGTCCATACGATAGTATACAATTTGGTATAATAAATACAATAAATTTGGGGGTCTAACTATAAATAACAAAATTAAACACTAGTATCATATCACTTTAGCAACCCTAGTAGCCATTTCCTTTCCTTCTCAAACGATCGGCTCCTTTTACACTCTCTTCTCTCTCTCTATCTCTCTCTCTCTCTCTCTTCTTCGACTTCCAATAATAAAACCTATTCTTCTAGGCTTAAATCATGACATTTGAGCGGTAGATTTCTCCATCTGATGAGCTTATCTTGGCATTAAGGCTATATGATGATTGCAACTCTTTTGAGTGCAATTTTTTTTGAAAAAAAAGTCTTTATTTTTTAAGGTAATTCTCTTTTCATATATTATAAATTTCTAACATTCAAGTTGCATTTTAATTTCTTGTTTGAGGGCTTAATGAAAAGATGCACATGATGCTTGTTCTATATTAAATTCACCTGATAATACTAGAAATTTGTACTATATTTTATATGTCTGCATCAGGTAGTAGAAATTGTTGAAATTCCTACCATGAAATTCCTTCAGAGTTCGTTAGGAAGATAAAACGAATTCTAAGCTTGAGGAAGCACTATTACGAATTAAGTCCATATTCAATTGCAAAATAATACGTAAAGAATTAAGAGGTGAAAATATACTAATATTGATTGATGATGTTATATGCGTTGAATTTTGAAGCTTGTCAGGCCAATGAAAATGACTGATTTATTTATTTAATTTAAGAGTGGAGATTATACACATTGTGATGCCCCAACAAGTCATACAAAAATCATATAATTCATGTTATGTTCATTAGTAGAAAAAAAATGTAAGAAAAGAAAAAAAAGAAAAGGGCAAATCAAAGTGCATTTAATAAAGGAATTTCTTTTATTTAGGGTTTAGTGTTAATCTTTGATTTATTAATTTGAAGATTTCTTAAGTTAATTAGTCTAACTAAATAAGATTCTTTCATTATTAAGTGGTACACTTAAGTACCCAATTTGGATTAATTTCATTGGACCATTAGTTTATAATAGTGTTTAATTTTGACTAACTAACTTTATCATTTTCAAGACTTTTGACTAAGTGAGCTTTAGTTCAAAAATTTGACCTAAAAACTTCACTAATTGCCGTTGTTTCTCTCTCTCTAAATCCGGCCCTCTCTTTCTTCTTTTCTTCCTCTCTTTTGCTTTAAAATTTGTGCCAAGAATGTTTATTAATTACTAGGAAATGAGTAACAAATATTTTCACTAATCAAATTCAACCAAGTTAGCCAACATTTCATTAAAAGCATACAAACTCACATGACTCTTGTCATGTTATAATTGGTCATTCTTTCCTCCATTATTTTCTTCATTGTTTTTCTATTTTCTTGACCTTATTCTTCTCTCTTTTTACTTCATCATGGCCAGATCTCTCTCTCTTTATTTTCCTCTCTTTTTGCTTTAATATTTGTGCCATAATATCACTAATTACTAGGTGATAAAGAAATTAAAGAGTTCTACCAATTAAATTAATCCAAGTTAACAACTAATGCCTTAAAAGTCTAAGCCCTAACCTTGACTCTTGTTATGATTTTATTGGTTATTCTTTTTCCCACCTTTTTCTTTATGTCTTTTCTATTTTCCTAGCCTATTTCTTTCTTTTTGTCATTCTCCTTGGTCGGCCCTCTTGCTCTCTCTTTTCCTCTCATTTTTCTCTCAACTTCTTGAAGCTTTCTCTCCAAATTTTGAGCAATTCCGCCATAGAAAGTGAGCTTTTCTTCTTCCTTAGCAAGGTTCTAAGCTTGTTTAAGGCATTTACTATGAACTTTTCCTACTAATTTCAAGTTTTAATTAGTCTTTTGTATGAGTTTAAAACTAGATTCTTGTTGCTACTACTTGAAGAATTTAGTTGAAATTGAAGATTTACTTGCTAGATAAAGTACTCTTGTGGTTAGATAGACTAGTAAATGGCACTTAAACCTTGAAATTTCATGTGTTATATGTTGCTTAGGTTGAAGAATCTTGGAGTAGAAATCTTGAATTTGAGTGGAATTTTGGATGAATTTGAGTTTGAATTGAACATAGAAGTTGTAGAACTTGTTGAAATTGGGTTGGATGGCTGATTTTCTTGCAGGAAAAAATTTGGTTTAGTCCGATTTTAAGGGGAGATGCTGCCGAAATTTTTGTAGAAATAAGGAAAGAAAAATAAAAGCTGAAATTTCTACCCAAGAACATGCTAAATTTAGGGAAAAATGTGTGCAGAAATTTTTGAATAATAACCTAGTAGTGAGTGAAAATTTTGTAGGGCAAGAAAAACCCTAAAACTAAAAACCCTAAAATGAAAACCCTAAACCCTAGAAACCCTAAGACCAAAACCCTAGAAATAAGTGGGATATTTCTTGAATTTTCTTACCAAATTAATTAGGGTTTTAATCGGGTTTCATCAAATGATTTCTTTTGAATTCCAGGATTCGAAAGTGAACCTCGACCAGTTTACGAAACATTTTCCTAGGCATTCCAGGTGAGTGTCCTTATGTGTGCATGATGCATGAAATGCTATGTCATACTTGAGAAATGTTAAATCATGAAATATTATGTTATACTTGTACTTGTTATTTTATGACATGTGTTACTTGAGGAAAGAAGTGTACTTTATCACTTCTATTCCGCAATGTGTTATATGATTTCATGATCAAATGTGTTACTTGTGCTTGCGACTTCCGTGGTTAACTTCATTGTTTTCCACGGTTAGTCAAATTGGGTGAGTATGGGTGAGATATAAGGTGTTGGGACGATATTCGGTGCTTGTTAATGTTCATATCTGAGTAGAGTCCTCAAAGAGGCTAACTCATGATTGAACTCGAATCCTTGGGTGAGCTTGGGGTGATATAAGGTGCTGGAGGATATAGGTGCTGTGATATTCTTTCCGATAAGAGTTTCATTCCTCAAAGAGGGTAACTCCGGATTGAATTTTTACAAGTATTACGGACCTGAGCTTTTACCTCGCTCCCGATACTCATGTATCTTGTTCGTGCTTGATACTCCTGCGGTTGAGCTTGCTTCCCGCAGTGAGCCCGTATCCGCCATTGACTATATGACACTTCATATTGTGTGTTTCTTGTTTAATGAACTTGTTAATTATTGTCATTAAATGTTACCTGTTTATTGGTATGCTGCTTGTCTTGGACACTCACTGGGCTATTATAGCTCACCCTTTTATTTGTTTTCCTTTACTCAGGTTTCCTGTAATATTAAAGCTGGAACGGCAAGTTTTGGTTATAATATATATTTTACATATTTTGGTTAGCCAAACTGTTTGGTTATTATTGTACAAAATATGTATATTCGGACATGTAACCTTCTTAGTGACACTTGTACCTTTAGATTGAATTTTATAAATGTATTTTGCTTTGGGTTAAGTATGTTTGGATGTTTGAGTGAGAGCTCGACTTGAGTCCTAGCGAGAGCCAGGCAGGTAGTCCTGCTAAGCCCTTTGGTGCGCCTCTGGGTAAGGTGAGGCTGTCACACATACTCTTTATCTCTCTATGAAAATAGACTTGCAGTCATTATTCTCACTCTCCATTCTTATTAAACCCCAAAAGTGGGAATATAAACTACACTGCCTTTCTAAACAATTAATTTAGAGCCAATAAGCTTTCCTCTGGATCCCTATTCATAGCCTTAAAATCTGGCCTTTTAACAATTTATTAGAGCTATTCTAGTTTGACCCATGGGATGATTGTGGTACTGTTGTTGGATCTCATCCTTGGTTTAATTTTAGTAGTTAGCCCTTTTTGTTTTGTCCAACTAAGGTTGTCATGTGACAAGTTAAAAATTACTGCAAATGCATTGCTATTAATCTTTTTTTTGTTTTTTTTGCTTTTCGTTTTCTTCCTTCCAAAAATGATATTAGCATACATCTTTACAAATATGAATATCTATCTTCTTTTTTCGTTGCTTTTAACTTTTTCACATATTAATCTATTTTTTGTTGCTATTAACTTTTTTTTCCATTGGTTCTGCCATGTAATATATTTCTTTTTTCCTTGTCTTGATAAGTATATACATATTTGTGAATATTCACACTTTAGCTGAGCAAATTAAATGTGCCCATCTCTTGGTGTAGTGGTAAAATACTAAGGCTGAGTCTACTATTGGATCCATGAAATTTCATTTAGGAAACCATGGCTGAACCTACCATTGAGATGATTGATGACCATGAACAAGTTAATCAACTTGAGAAAAATTCTAAGAATGATGAGGAAGATAAAGAAACTGCAGAGAATCCTTTCGAAAAGAAAAAGAGGGTAAAAAAATCAAGTGCGTGGGATGAAATCAAAATAGTGACATTACAAGATGGGACTGCAAAAGCATAATGTATGCACTGCAAAACTAAGCTATCTATCCAATCTACTAGAGTGACCAGCCATTACAAGAGACATCGTAAGATTTGTAGCTTGAGGATGGTAGCTGTAAAAAGACAGAAAATGTTGAATTTTCAGCCTGTGGAGTCCAAAGTTGAATTACCTATCATGTCATCTGGGAAGTATGATCATGCTAAACAAAGGGAGGCTATTACTCATTGGATTCTCATGCACGAGAAAACCTTTTAATGTTGTAGAGGAAGATGGTTTCAATTTTATGTTAGGTATAAATCTTCCTCTCTTTGAGAAGATTTCTCGAAATGAAGCAAGGAATGATTGTTTTGCTGTTTATGAAAAAGAGAAAAAGAAGCTGAAAACTCTATTGAAAGATGTCAATAAGGTTTCTTTGACGACTGACATATTGGAAATCAAATTCCCAAAAAATGTCATACATTTGTATCACTGAACACTTTATTGATTCTGATTGGAAATTACAAAAATGGGTGTTGAATTTTGTTGATATACCTCCTCCACATTCAGGTATTAAACTCTAAACTCTTGTCTTTCTTAATTTTAAAATATCCCCTATAATTGATCCTTTTTTTTATTATGCAGGTATTGAGATTACAAATACTTTGTATAACTTGTATGAAGGAATGGGGCATTGAAAGTAAGATCTTTACTATTTCTGTAGATAATGCTTCTTGCAATGATGTAGCTATTAGAATTTTGAAAGAAACATTTGTAAGGAGTAGAATACTACCTCTGGGGAGAAACTTGTTTCATGTTAGGTGTTGTGCCCACATTTTAAATTTGATTGTGCAAGATGGGTTGTCAGAAATTAAAGGCATTATTCACAATGTGAGAGAAAGTGTTAGATTTATAAATCTATCTGAGAGTCGCCTCAAAAAAATTTCTGGTATAGTACATCAAATGCAACTTCCTGTGAAAAAATTGATTATTGATTGCCCCACTCGTTGGAATTCAACATATGAGATGTTAGTGTCTGCTCTCAAAGTTAAGGATGTTTTTCCAATATTTGCACAATTAGAACCAGTTTATAAGGATTGTCCTAAATGAGGAAGATTGGCACAAAGTAGAGCTGGTTGAAGTTTTAGTCTTTTGAGGCCACTCATATGATATCAGGAAGTGAATATCCAACATCAAATAAGTTTCTTGTTGTTATTTGGAGGATAAAAGAGGAGTTTTAGGAGTGGGAATACAATGAGGAACAATTTGTTAGGTTAATGGTTCAAAAGATGAAAGATAAGTTTGACAAATATTGGCGTGAATGCAACTTATTGATGGCTTTAGGTGCTATTTTAGACCCAAGATGCAAAATGATGTTAGTTGAGTTTGCTTTTAAGATTATTTATCCTGATAAAAAAGCTCAAGCTAATATTTTTAAAGTTAGGAGCACATTGGTTGAAGTTTATAATGAGTATAAAGCAGCAAATCAGAAGTGGAAATAAATCTTCTAATCCTCAACTGAGCTGTCCACTTGAATCTTCTTTTTCTTCTTCTTCTTTCAGAAGTTATGCCACAACATCAAATCAAAAGCAGCCACAATTTTCTAGATGGTCAAGATTTGATAATTTTGTCAAGTCATTTGAAAATGTTCTACCTGAAAAGTCAGAGTTAGAAGTATATTTAGGAGATGGAATTTATAGATGTAGTGAAAATGTAGCTTTTGAGGCTTTTGGATTGGTGGAAGGGTAATCAGTTAAAATACAAGGTTTTGTCTAAACTGGCGTGTGACATATTGGCCAGTACCAATTACTACAAGTAGCATCAGAGGCCACTTTTAGTGCTGGAAGTAGAGTTCTTGATGCTTATCGTGCTTCACTAAAAATAGGTACAGTGGAGATGTTAATTGTGGTGGAGATTGGGTTCATCATGTTCATGGGGCAAAGAAGAAGAACAAACAAGTGAGATGATAACTTATCTACAATTTATAGATTTTCATTACATTTGATATTTGACTAAATTTTTGTACTATTGTTTCTTATATGTGTGTAGGGTGAAGAAGAATCAATTGAGATTAATTTGCCCATACAATGACTCATCAAACATGGTACTTTTGTATTTGACTAAATTTTTGTACTAATAATTTGTCTTTGTCTTTGTGTTTGATGTAATTTATTTTTTGTTTAGGAAAGAAAGAAATTGGGGGATGGGGTAGTAAAGTTGCATTGTTTAATTGTATATTACTTTGTTTAGCGATCAAAAGGTTGAAGAAATTTATTTTAGCTGCTTGATGAAAATGCAGCTTTTGAGGCTTTAGATTGGTGGAAGGGATAGATTTTGAGGAAATTCCTTACAATGATTGCTGGCTTATGGGTGTTATCAATTCTATAGAGAATACTGCAATTTATTGACTATATTTTACCTCTTTTGCTTTGCTGCATATGATGCATGTCCTCTGTAGGAAATATGTTCAAATTGATTCCCTTGCTGGAAAAGTTGAAGCAAAGATTAAGAAGTTTTTGCTGGAAATTCCGAGCCCTTTGAAAGACAAAAAATTGGCCAAAAGTCATTGAGATGGTGCTACTTGCTATTTAAGTGTTTTTCTACATGTTATTTTGACTTTGCTATTTTAGTGTTTTTCTACATGTTATTTTGACTTTATCTTTGAAGCATATGATTACTATCCTCTGTTTTTGCTACTTTGGTTTCATAAGCTTGAAGATAATGGTTTTGTTGTAATGTTTCAATATTTTAACTGTGACTTTCAATTTGTATTATTGACTTAGTAGATCTTTTTCAATAGTTAAGAGTTTGAAGTATGTTTTTGCATTTAAATAAATATTTAGAAAACTAATGATTCGAATTTGAACTCGAATTCGAATCTATGAGCTCGAAATAGGTATCGAATTGAATTCGAATTTCATGCATTGCCAATCGAATCGAAAATGAATCTAGTTTTAAAGCTTGAATCAAATCCAAACTCGAATATGAATCTAGGCACTAAACTACCTGAATCGAGCTTGAAGCTTAAAAGCTCGGCTTGATTAGATTCAATTACAGCCCTACTTGAGGACAAGTAATGATTCAACTGTGGATGAGTTTGATAACTGATAATTTTACCTATTTTAGTATAATGTTTTGTATATTTTTTAGTATGTTTTTAGTATGATTTTAGTACTTTTGGTATTAAAATGGATCAATTTCTTTATTATTTATCAAACAAAGGATTGCTCCAAAATTAGAGTTTTTAGTTCGAAAATTAGGGTTTTGAGGCAGAATTATTATTTTGAGCAAATTAATGCCTAAGTTTATGTGATTTTGCAAGAAAAGGATGATTAAATACAATTTGGATCAATTGGAGCTCAAACAACATCAAAATCAAAGTTGATTCAAGTTGTATTATTTTATCACTTAAACTTGAAAATTTTCATATTATATTTTCTTAATCAAATTCTACCAAGTCAACTATGGTTCAAATGTGAAAAAATGTTCCAACGGCATATAAGGAAAGACCAAAATTTAAAAAGGGAAAAAGTGAAAAAATTAATTGATTCGCGGGCCCAATCGCGAATTGACATCGACTTGGAGTTTTTTGCTGGTGCAACTTGCAGCTTGTTCATACAACTTTTGCAGAAAATTTCGACGTCTAGCTGCACTTTAGTCTGTCCTAGAAGATATCACAAAGCTTAAGGAAGACTTTGGAGGCAAAAGGAATCAAATTTATCATGAAATCTTCAACTTGGACAATGACTTGAGCTAGGATTTTTCCTATAAATATATGTCTTTGTAGTTCATGAAAGATATGTTTGGTTTTATGCTTGCCAAAGCTAGAACTAAAGCTTAGTAACAGGAGCATTCCTTGTATATACTTAGATTAGTTTTCTTCTTAGTTTTGTAGGATTTATAAATTCTTATAACAAAGCCTTGGAGGAACTTGTATTTAACATGCTTCATCTTTGCTGTTCTTCTTGCCTTCCTTGCAGGTCTTTCAATCTCCGAATCAAATGGAAGTACTACCCTTTGCCTCCTATGCATACACCTACAAAAAGCAACAAAAAATGAACAAACAAGTAAAGTAAAACAATGTTTAGAGTAATACAGCTTGCATTGGCCTTAATATTGCCTTGATTCCCTGGCAACAGTGCCAAAAACTTGACGTGTTGTATATTAGTCTGCCAAACTAGTTGTAAATGGATGCAAGTTGCAGCCCTAAAAAAATCTCGTTGACCTGCTAATCTGTGGGTGGATGTCCCGCAAATGCAACCCGCAGATCGCCATGTGTGCAGACAATTTCACACATTTCCATTTAATTTTGATGAAGAATTAAGTGGCCCAAATAATTCCACAATTTATTTTTCAAGTATTTTTCCAAGTGGTTCATCTAACTGAATCCTTTGAATCACCTTTGAATTTGATCAACCTTGACTCCAATTGATTCAAATTGAGTTTAAGGATGATGAATTTGCAAAAATTTACAAAAAAAAAAAGTGCATTAAATTGTTCAAAGTGTAAGGTAATAGCATAGGTAACGCAGCGGAAAAATAAAAATTTATTACCTTAACCATGGATCTCTTTGACATTTCTATATGATTAACAAGGGGGTTTGCATGAAGATTACCTTAAGCACAGAAGATTTCTATGCTTCTAGGCAAAGATCCTTCGAAGAAGATGTTAGATCTACCACGAAAAGCCCTCCAAGCGTAGAGCCTCTAACGATATCCACACGAACAACTTCTTTGGGAACCTTGTAGGCTTGCTTGCTTTGACTTTTGAGTGCTAGCTCCCTTGAATTATTTAAGAACACAAGAAGAAGAAAAACCCTAACCCTTAGGAGAGAGAGAGAGAGATGCCAAGAGAGAGAGGAAGAGGCGTGTCTTTTTTTTCTATTTTTCTCTCACTAATTTTCTATTTGTGTTGCAATAATAATTCAAGAGTCAAAGCATGAACCTATTTATAGAGGTAGTATTCTAGTCTTTTAGGAAATAAGGCTAATTAGAACTTACTTTAAGCTAATCCTTCTCCTTTAGGAAATCTATTCCATAAGGAAACTAATTAGTTACTTTATTTCTTTTAGGAAACAAATTTCCTGCAAGACTTAGAATATTTATAAATAAGTCCTTTAAGTTAATTTATCTCATAAATTAACCCCATAAGTATCTCATACTTATCTTTATTACATTTTAACCCAAAGATTTTGTTCTTTATGTGTGTGACCCATTAGGTTCCATTCACGTTGGCAATAAGTATAAATTATAACTCATTAATTGAGCTAGATAAATTAAACACTTTTAATTTATCATTAATTCACTAATTAATCAATTCATACTTATAGATCATGAGTGGCGTCTAGCAATGCATCATGACCACCCAAGTGAATAGGAAAGTCATATGGTAGACCATACCCTTCAATGACAATGTTATCGTGTAATTAATATCCTTTCACCACACTATATCCCAATTAGTCTAAAAGTATAGTGCATACTTTTAAATGACTAATTTATATTTTCTTGTTCCAGAAATATAACTCTCCATGATGTATAACCTTGAAACTACTTCCAAGTTATA
>CM045564.1:14181768-14219301 GCA_024721245.1 Mitragyna speciosa
TTTCCTACTTGACTAAACGCTTGAGTGTTCTTGCCATGCTTTACCACTTTATCATGCTTTGTGTTATTCACTTTCTCAGCATATCTAATTTCTACAATGCTTGGTTTTCTGAGCCTTTCTTGGAGACGGGAGGACACAGAGAGTTTGTAATAGATAAGAAATATGTGTTACTTGTTCGTAGTAGCTGAGCTAGGAGAGAGTCATCGGGGGGAAAGTCTAGAGTCGTGGTGCAATCGAGCCGAGTCAAGTTCGAGTAGCACCATGCTCAAGCTCAAACTTGATCGGTATTGGTGCTGTTCGAACTCGACTCGAGCTTTATCGAGCTAAAATTGCGAAGCTCGAGCCCGACCAAAAATTCATTTGCACTCTTTTTTTTTTTTTTTTTTTTTTGCACTTGCAAGCCTACTCGAGTACTCGAGTATCAACTTGTAGATTTTTTGACTCTTCAAAATAAATAAGGCTCGACAAGCCTTCCAACTTGCAATCTAATACTCGAACTTGCAATTGTCCAGTACTCAAACTCGAGTACCGAGTTCGAGCAAGTAGTTGACCTGAGCTCACAAACGGCTTAGTTCGATTGCAGCCCTAGTTTAGAGTTATAGTTAGTCAAGGTAAATATATTAAAAAAACTTATGTGAACATAGATGTCACAAAAGATAATTTTAAATAGAAGGAAATTACTTGTACAATTAGCATATACAAAAATACTATCCTATTTACAAGTTTATTTGAGTGCACGAGACATACGAAATAGGACATGACGACTTTTGATTGTATTAAAGTCATCGATTATGTACCAATATGTTTATCTATTTTGTATTTATGTGCAATGTCTTTAGTTTTCATGCTCCAGTTAAATTAATTTTTGCCTTTGCCACGTCCGACCAGTCTAATGTTAGTGCAAGGATTAGTCATCATTTCTTTTAAACTAGCCAATGCTATTTGACAAAGAATGTGTGGCATTTAATCCATGCCGTTCGTGAGCAATCTATCATTCATGTCTCATTTCTTTAAGATTTTTTCATATAAGTTTTTCCAACTTTTAAACTTTTTGGTCTATGTATTATTTTCAGCTTTTGTAAATAATATTATTATATTTTATGTAGTATTTTGTAATGTCACATAGGAATAGAAAATTTTAGGTAGTTCATTTTGTTTAATAGATGATTATTAATTAAGGAAAACAAACCTAAAGATGCATCTTTTTGCCTTTTATCATAAAAATGAAATTTTTGGTTCCAGAATCATTTTAATAGTCTAAATTGTATGTCTTGGATATATTACGTCTTATCTTAAGAATTCAACCTTTAAGTATGGAAAATGAATAATTTTGATTTAGTATGAAACAATTCCCTAAGTCACCTTACAATAAGGAAAATTTAATTGTCAAGAATCTAGTCCCCCGTTCTGCATAAATAACACAAAATCCATTGCTTAAATGCAAATATTGAAAAATCTAGGTGCCTAAATTACAAATAAGACAAAGGTTGCGGATTTACGGACAAGAACAGAAAATTCATGGATTAAACCATGTATATGTATATATATGTATATATTCAAATTCATATGGGATGCTTTTCGAATAAGACAAATGTTGGGGCCTAATTACAAATATTAAAAGTACAAGGAGCCTAATTCAAACAACAAAACTTTGGGCCAAATTGCAAATAGTATAGAACTGGGGGCTAAATTGTAATTATCCAAGATATGGGGTTAGAAATGCAAATAAATAAAAGTACCGAGCTAAATTGCAAAAAACGTAAAGTCTAGAGACTAAATTATAATTATCCATGATTTGAGGAAAAAACACAAATGAAGGAAAATACAGAATTAAAATTATCTACAAACATAAAATCTATGGGTCACATTGTAAATATCCAAAACTCGGGGAAGGGAAAGAAACCATAAGCCAAAGGAAAGCATTGGATCAAAATTGTACAAAAACACAAAATCTAGAGGCTATGCTGTAAATATGCAAAATCTGGGGTAAAACACGAATTAAAGAAGGCACGTGAGGCAAATTACAAATGATACAAACAAGGGATCAAATTACAATTAAAGTAATGTCTAAGGACTTAATCACAAAAACATGAAACCTGGGAGCTGAATTGTAAATAACATGAAATCTAGGGTCAAATGCAAAGAAAATAAAAGATAAGGCAAATTGCATAAACATAAATTTGAGAGACTAAATCATAAATAAGCATGAACATGAACGTTGAGATCTAGGCGTTTGTTTGTAAATTCTAGGAAATTAAGGGCATTGTTGTGAGAAATTATCATATTTGGAGCCGATTCATAAATTTCAACAGTTATAGGGACCAATTGCAAAATGTTAAAATTTGGGTGGGTCCAATTTCAAATATTAAAGTTTGTGGGATTTAGATGTGATAACCAAAAGCCCTTATTGGAAAATATATATATAATATATATATATATATATAAACATGACACTTTACCTAATTGATTTTAATTTTACCACTGGAATTAGATTCGGAAAAATCTTTTTTGTGTTTTCAGAAAATCCAAAACACAATTTTTGAAGAAATCATCACATCTCCAAATTTTTTGGTCCAACATCTTTTCTGTTTTTTCCTTTTTTATTCCTTTTCAAGATTACCCCACTTTTGCCCTTTTCCATTTTTGTTCTCATTTTCCTTATTTCCTCATTTTTTATTTTTATTTTTCTATTTTTTTGCCTTTCTTATTTTTCTTTTTCTCTTTTTTTTTTAATTTTTGAATTGCAATTTTTTTCCTTTCTTGCTTTGTATTTTTTTCCTTATATTTCCCTTTTATTATTATTTTTATTAGTTCGTCAGAATCCCCAAAGATTTCATCCAGGGGTGGGACAAAAACTCGTCAATCTGAAAACCCGATAGACCCGATCTGGCCCAATCTAAAAAATATGGTATTGATCCATTTTTTTCTAGTGGGGGAAATAAGGGTCTAATACCCGTAAAATTCGAATACTGATACAAATCAAAGAAAAAAAAAACCTACGAGTTCCCAACCATCTTGTAATTTTATTAAAATTATTTACCTAAACAACTGAAGCCCTAATTCTATTCTTTCCTCTTACAATACTGTATCCAGCTCTCTTCTTAGCTCCAATTCTAATTTTACCAGTGAATTTTTTCAATTGTTATAACATCTACTAAATTTTGTTTATCTATATGTTTAATCCTCAATATAAATCAATATACAATGTCATTTTCCTTTTTGAACGAATGCATTTCATTATAAATAGTATAAATCATAGCATCTATCCACTAAGATTCTAGAATTTTTCTATTTTCTTGACGAAGCTATTTGGAGAAAACAAGCATTTTAACAGAGAATAAATAACATATCAGAATTTTGTGACTGCTTTTTCCACTAGGTCGCCAATACATGTAGAAATTTTATTCTATATCAATTTATCTTTATTTTAGGGTTTTATTTGTTTAATATTATACTCTTGCTCTAATTAGTATTTTTTTTATCTGATCAAACTCATATTATATTGATTGAATTATTCTTATTACTTATTTTCAAACTTAAAGACCATCTATTATTAACATTGACGATTGACGACGGGAAGAATTGCTTCCTTTTTTATGTTCAATGCTTTAGTTTGTGTTTTTGGTTTACGTAGTACTAAAACTGTAATCAAAATTAATTTTATCTATTAAATATTATAATTCTAATGTATAGTAGGATGGCACATATTAGGGTGTTAGATGTAATATTCGAAAAAATCTATACTTGACATATTGTACGGAATTTATTATCTTTTTATTTAAAGTGTTAACTTTTATTCATATTAAATTCCCTATTTTTATCGAACAATCGAAGACGCTAGGGGCGGGTTAGGGTCGAAAAATTGTTGACTTGATAGGGTCGAGTTGGGTCAGCCAAATCTCTTTTGGCCAGTTACCCACCCCGTATCCGCCCCCTAATTCCATCATCCTACGACCATGGGAATTCTGCCATGGCGGCAGCTAATTTTGGGCCCAAGATTGTTTTTACAGATAAAAAAGAATAGTCGGGGCCAAATCGTGCCAGGATTAGTAGTAAAATTGCCAAATGAGACTATACCTGTGGCGGTTTCTCTATCCTCTAATGCATAAAGATCAGGTCTGAACCAACAAGGCGTAGCACATAAAACATGCAAAGGATCAATAGGGTGAAATCGACTACCACCCACCATAAACCAACGAAACAAAACAAATTTATTCATAAAGCAATTGTCAGGAAAATCTCTATTTTCTTGTTGACCAGGATTCAGATCCTCCTCCAATGTTGTTATTAGGAGTCCAAGAGATCTGGACCAAGAAGGAAAATAACCAAAAAGCAGCCAAACAATGAGGAAGAAGACTGTAGATAATGTAATCGTATCTGACTCAATTCTAGCTTGGATAGAACGACACCTCGACTCATGGTGAATTCTTTATGATCGAGCTGTCATGATAAATGGCTCCTGAACTCTCTGGAAATGAGATGTCGCAGCACATTGATATGACAACTCTGACACCTGACATATCTACCCTATGATGGGACATCGCTGGCCTATGTCCCTTAGGTTGTCATAGTTGTTCATACCTTTTCATAGTTTTCTCTCCTCATGTATGGTATATAAACCCCTCATACTTTGAGGAGAGAGGGTTCTGAAAAATCTAGTCTTTAAGCTCCCTAATCTATTCCTTTCTTTACTTGAGTACTGACTTAATCATCGGAGACACATTAGGGGATTAAACCTTCACGTGTTTCTGACATTTGTAGACTTGCAGGTTCATCCATACTGTTATTAAATTTGGCCGAAGACAATTCCAAATTTTGGCACATCAATTGGCACTGTCTGTAGGAACTTGACATACATTATCCTATTTGAGAACATCCCTGTGAAGTTGAAGAAAAGTCATGGCTCCCACTCGAGCCCAAAAAAGAAAGGTACTCTCTGATCAGAGAACCCAAGGAAACACATATCATTGATAGCCAAGGGAGATATCATGAAAAATGAGTAAAAAGGGGCAGTCACCCTCTGAACGAAGACACAAATGCTAAAATGGCCGAATTCTTTCAAGAGAATCCTAGTATTTTTGAACAACTAGGAAGATTTTAAGAGAAAAGGCAAAGAAAAGGTTGAACCATCGAAACAATAATCAAAATATTCTCTTCCCGGGGTTTCAGAACATGGATCTGCTTTCTAAGCAGATGAGGAAGCATCTCCCAGAAAGAATGAGAGGCACTCAAGAATAGGACTTTTTTACAAAGTTTTAGCTAATACAATATCCAACCAAAATAACTTTTTTCTCTTTTGAAGAAAGTTCCTACCTACTTACATCATAACCAAGCTTCTCCATCTATGCCAAAGGTTGTGGATGGCCCTCTTCCTGTTACTTTCAAATTACCAATTATTCCTTGTTATGAAGGAAAAAGAGACCTTGAGGATCATTTGCATGCGTTTATTTTGGCTTTCCATTATATCAAGCTTTGGACACAGTGATGTGCCGAGCTTTCCTATGCAACCTTATAGGAAATGCTAGAAAATGGTTTTGGTCCCTACCATTGACTAGCAGTAGAAGCTTAGATGAGCTGACCGATAAGTTTGTCGCCCGCTTTGTGTCCTACAAGCTACTAAGTAAGAATTCAGCCTCATTGATGTATATTCGACAACAATCTCACGAGTCCTTCCGAAGATTATTTGACTCGCTTTACGAATGAAACCTTTCAAGTGCCTAACGCAGACGATCTGGTCACTATAGTAGCCTTTATAAATGGGTTGTTGCCAGGAATATTGACCACATAGTTTCATGAAGAGTACCTTGAGACCTTACACGAGCTCTGGGATAGGGTAGGTCGAAGAATACAAGAAAAAGAAGCCAATCGATTGAAAAGAGAATGGCAGTCTTCTAAGTTCGAGAAGAAGATAAAAGGGGATGAAGTAGAATGATGAGTTTGGGTGTGTCAAATCGGGTGGTAAAGATAGGAAAAATGTTGTTGATAGAATCAGCAAGGGTAAATTGCCTGATTTTTATCAAGAATTAACCCCAATTAATGCTAGCCAAGCTTAGGTGCTGGCAATAATAAAACAGCAAGACCTACCCCGAAAATGACTGGCCAGAAAGGGAAGAGAAATGTCAACCTATACTGTGCTCACTATTGGGATATAGGCCCATAAGACGGAGGACTGTAATGATCTCAAGAAAGAAATAGAGAATTTGATTGAAACCGATTCCTTGAGACAATTTGTAGGCAATGTAAAATATAGGCAATGCGAATATCATCAAGATAATCCTCATGATAGGCGAGATTACCGGTGAGATTGGCGCACACTGGACGGACCAATAGATTGTAAGGAGCATCGGCCTCTTGAGATCTATCGCCTAATCAGGTTCCTAGTTTTTTGGGAACAATCAACAGTATTACAGGGGGTCCCACAAGAGGAGATAATAAAAAATCTAGGAAAAAGACTTACCGACAAACTAACCCTGACCTCCATGAACTAAATTTGAGACTTGATCAGGTCCTTTCTTGTGGGCCTGAGGATCCCATTCCTGTAGCATTAGGAAATCACGAAGCTCTTATGACTGATGTTGTTGCTAATAATTTTTTATCAAGAAAGTTTATATTAATGCTGGAAGCTCAGTATACGTCTTGTACTACCAAACTTTTCAAAAAATGGGATTGAGAGATGAGCAACTTGCCCCAATTAAAACTCCATTGGTCGGATTTGGGGGACATGTGATATATCTTGAGGGAATGATCACTCTAACCATTACAATTGGTAGGTCTCCAAAATCTTGAAGTGTGCAAGTTAATTACACAGTTGTTAAAGCTAATACTCCATATAACGTGCTCCTTGGACGTCCCACTTTGAATGCACTTTGAGCTGTGTTCTCCACTTATCACCTAAGCCTGAAATTCCTAACGACTGGCGGAGTCACCGAGATAACTAGTGATGTGAGGGTTGCCCGAGAATATTATTTGGCTACTACGCAAGTATCTCTTCAGTTCCTTCCTCTAAAGCTCGTCGGGGAATTCATTTTTTACTTAGAGAGATGGAAACCCCTCACCTTGGGAAATCCCTGCGATTAGAGACCAAGGATGAGGTTGAAGATGTTATATTAGATGCTCAGCATTAGAAACGCGCCGTTAAGATAGGCCAAGGTCTTTAATGAAAAGAACCGAGAAGTCTTAGTGGCCCTACTTATAGACTTGCAAGGAATCTTTGCATGGACAATCGATGATGTCTTGGGCATTTCTTCTGATCTAATGGTTCATCGGTTGAACATCGATCCTAAAGTGAAGCCTTTTTAATAAAAGAATAAGCATTTTGAGGCTGAATATGGACAAGATACTTTGGAGGAAGTGGACAAGCTGTTGTCTGCCTAAATGATTCGAGAAGTCCAATATTCGACCTGGTTAGCAAACTCGGTCAAGGTTAAAAAATTAGGGGGTAGATGGATGATGTATGTAGATTATACATATTTAAACATAGCATGCCCCAAAGAATGCTATACCCTATCGAGAATTGATACATAAGTTGATTCAGCCATTGGCAGTGAAGTATTGTGTTTCCTGAATACTTTCAAAGTATATCATCAGATTGGCATAGGTAGTGAAGATCAGGAAAAAAATATCATTTATCACTGATAGTGAGATTTTTATTACACTACTATGCCTTTGGCTTTGAAAAATGCCAGGGTAACCTATCAGCGCCTTGTAAACAAAATTTTTCATTAGAAAATCGGGAGAAACATGCAAGTCTATGTAGACGATTTGTTGGTCAAAAGTCAAATAGTCGATTCTTTTATTAGTGATTTACGAGACATGTTTCAAGTTCTTAGAAAAAGCCACATGATGCTTAACCAAAAAAATGTGTATTTGGCGTAAAATTAAGAAAGTTCTTCAGCTATATGATCTCTTCCAAAGGGATGGATGCAAACCCAGATAAGATCATAGCTATTCCAGGTATGATTCCCCTAAAGATTGTCAAAGATATTTTAAGACTCATTGGTCGGCTTACTGTCTTGAATCGATTCTTGTCTAAGTCCGTGCAAAAGGGGTTATCGTTCTTTAAGGCTCTCAAGAGAGCTACAAGTTTAAGTGGACTCTAGAGTGTCAGGAAGCATTTGAGCAACCAAAAGACACTTGAAATCCTTGCTGACTTTATTAGAGCCGATTACTAGGGAAGTTTCGCTCTTATACTTATTGGTGGCTAAAGAAGCTTTTAGTGCCGTACTTGTTAAGGAAAATTCAAAAGTTTAGAAACCAATTTATTATGTCAGCTGAGCTCTTAATAGTCCAAAATGTAGATATACCCTAACAGAGAAGTATGTCCTCCGAGCTCGCAACGGTCCGGAATGTAGATATATCCTGATTGAGAAGTATGCTCTTTGTTTAGGTCATGCTGCTCGAATGCTCAAACCATATTTTTTGGATCACCCTATATGTGTCAGGATCGACAAGCTCTTCGATAGATTTTGTCTAAGCTAGAGGTGTCGAAAAAATTAACCAAATGGGCAATTGAACTCGGAGAATATGATCTCCCTTATCAGTTCTGAATAGCCATTAAAGCTCAGGCCTTAGCAAATTTTGTCGATGAGTCCACTCCTATTACCTCTAAAGTAGGAAACTCTACTTCCAAAATTCCATCACAGACTTGGAATCTTTATGTCAACGACTCCTCTAGTTAGGAAGGTAATGGAGCAAGACTACTTTTGGAAAGTCCGAAAGAACAGAAGTGTTATTACTTACTTAGGTTTAAGTTCCGAGCCTCCAACAATGAAGCTGAGTACGAAGCACTCATAGCTAGTTAGGAATTAGCTTAGCGTCTTGGAGCACGATAGCTCCAAGTATTCAGTGACTCACAGTTGATAGTTTAGCAAGTACACGGAGAGTATAAGCTAAGAAATGAAGTATGTCCAAGTATTTGAATAAAGTAAGCAATTTGTCGAGAACTTTGTTTTCTTTCAGATCCACAGGATTTCACAGTCATTAAACAAATGAGCCGATGCCCTTTGAAGCTAGCTTCGACTTAGTTCAGTAACCTGAACAAAATAGTACTTGTCAAGACTCTTCCTCAGCCGAGCTACAATGAAAAATTGTTCATTCGATACACCCTCTCAAACTTGGATGGCTCCTATTTTTGACTATATGGATTGAGGCACACTACTAACAAATTTGTAGCAAGCTCGAAAGATCCAATGAATTGCTCCCTGATATGTTATTTCAGATTGAATCTGGTACAAAAAATCTTTCTCGGGGCCATGGCTAAAATGCACAACTCTTAAAGAGGGTAACCAAATCCTAATTGACATTCATGAAGGCATTTGCGGAATACATGCAGGTCCCGAGCATTAGCTAGAAAGTTCTTACTACTTAGCTATTATTGACCAACAATACAGTAGGATTCCCCAGTATTGGTGAGAAGATGTCGGTCCTGTTAGTTTTATGCCCCCAAGCAACACCACCCAACTAATAAAATGATCCCAATTTTGTGATACCAGGGACCTTTTTGGTTAATGGCTAAATTGTGAGATTGTGTAAAATTTAGAAAGTTGAAGGACTAGCTAGCAATTTCTATGATTTGGATTTTATCCCCAAAACTTAGGTTTTCCTTCCCACTTCTTCTTCTTCCTCGTCCAAGCCTTCTTCTCACATTTCTAAAGATTTCTTTCCTTCCCATTTGAAGAGAACATTGAAGGCCACCATTCCCCAAAGGAAGCAAGCAAAGATCCCTTTGATTCCTTCAACCAAGGTAATTCTATTTCTCAAAGTTTTCTTTTCTTAGTTTTTGTTATGTGATGTGGTGGTAGATTGACTAGTTGAAGCTATGGATTGGTTAATGCCATTAGACCAGTTTTGTCCATTAATTTGATGCTTGGTTGTGGTAGTGTAGGTGTATATGAGTTATGATAAGTTTGTGATGTGGTTGAGCTAGGGATTTGAGGGATTTTGAGTGAGGATTATTAATGTCTTTGTTATTTAGCAATCAGAGTTTTGTATGCTATTATTCTTGCTGTTTTGAGCCTTGTAGCTGCTATTTTGAGTTGGGTTGTGTTGGAAGTGAGATATGGGAGGGGAGGGATATTTGCAGAAAATCGCAGGTGAGCCCGGGGTGGGCTGAGCCCAAGCCGTGGCCACAGCTCAGGAAACCTTCACCTGCGTCAACTCTCTGGAATTTGAGCCGTGGGTGAGGGTACCGAGCCGCGGCAGGTCCTTGGTTCGCGCGGTCAACTCTCTGCCTACCGAGCCGTGGGCAGAGTGAGGCCAGCCGCGGCGTGTGGCAGAGGTGAGTGCCCGCTGGCTCTGCCTTAGCCAATGAGCCGTGGGCAAGGCGCTTTGATCCGCAGGCAGCGGATCAAGGGATCTCACCGCGAATCAATTTTGTGCTGCAGAGTTTTTGGTTTTCTTTTGTGCGATGAGTATAGTATTGAGTTTGGTTATGTTTCTTTGATAGAATTAGAGTATAATTGGGTGTTTATTGTGTATTATAGGCGACGAAGGTGATTATCCCTACTCGGACTACCTAAATTAGTCTTTGGAGTGAGGTAAGTAGCTATTTGATTCTCTTTGCTTTGGAAATGCATTTTGATGATGATAAATGATTTGGATGATATTTTCTTTATATAAATGGGCTTACGTTTGATTACTTTGGTTTTCTATGAAACAAGTTTATGTGGTCTAATGAATCATTTGAATGAACATATAATTGAGCTCTTGTATGTGAAATGGCTATATGACAGGACTAGTTCCTTAATTGGTGAATTGTAGTAAATGTTTTGAACCGTACTAACCGGGTTATAGTTAGTCTTGAACCGGACCAACCGGGTGGTAGTTGGTTTTGAACCGTGTTAACCGGGTTATAGTTAACAACTGGAATTCCAGGGTCATGTAGTCCACTAACTACTTGAGCTCTCTTTTCTTTGAATGCATTATGTGATGTTGAATTGTATGGTTTATAACTTGACCACATGTTATGATAATTATGACTTTGATTTTGATTTGGAAATGTACCTATGTATGAATAACAAACTAAAGCCCCAAACAGAACCTTTGCTACTTACTGGGTGATTATATCACTCACCTCTTTTGTATAACCCCGCAGGTGATGAATTTGTTGAAGGTGACTGGAATGATTTTTGGTCCTCATAGTCTCAGTTAGGGTAGACATATAGGAGGTTATTTTTGATAGCTTTGATGTATAGCCATATTTTTGTATGAATTAAGTTATACATGTTTTCCCATCTATGTTTGTTATTGGGAAAAGAAACTGTAATAAATATTGTATATCTTTTGATGATGTATGAAATGGATTCTTTTGGGCATCTTGGTATTTTTGAGCCTTATATTATGATTAGATGGTGATTGTTTTGGTTTAGCCTTATGTCCTAGCTTAGCCTAGGGCATGGCGGGTGCCACGTCTTGGGCATGGGGCATGACAAATTTCTTCTCCATACCCTTTTGAGCAATGGGGCACTGATATAAATGGTCCTTTCCTGAAGGCTCCGGGGTGTTTTTAGTTTTCCATTGTTGCAATTGATTACTTCATGAGATGGGTGGAAGCCGAGCCTTTGGTTAACATTATCGAGAAAGCTGCACAAAAATTTTTTAGGAAGAACATTGTTTGTCGCTTCAAATTACCCCAAGTTGACATCTTGGATAATGGTAGATAGTTTGCAAAAAATCTCTTCAACGTGTCACGTCTATTGCTCATCCTCAAGCTAACGGATAAGCGGAGAATTTCCATCGTACATTGCTTCATGGAATAAAAACTCAGCTACACTGAGTTGGCGAGACTTGGGTGGATCAATTACCAAAGTTTCTACAAGCTTATCACACCATTCCAAGAATAGCCACAAAAGAAACTCCTTTTTGGTTAACATATGGGATTGAGGTAGTAATACTAGCATAAATTCTCATTCTGAGTTCAAGAGTCAGTGTATACATTACCGAACAAAATGATAAAGTTCAACAAATAGACTTGGACTTTTAAAAAGAAAAAAGGGAAATTGCAGCATTGAGAATGGCTTCATATAAGAATGTTATAGCTCGGCATTATAATGCCCAAGTCAGGAATTTATATTTCAAACTAGGAGATCTTGTACTTTGGAAAAACTTGGTTAGCCGAGCTAAACCTTCTGGCAAACTAAACCCTAAATGGAAAGGGCCCTATCAAGTAACTGAGGTAAGTGAAAATAGCTATTGTAAGCTCGCATACCGACTTGGGTCCCTAATACCTCAGACTTGGCATACTGAGAACCTTAAATTGTATTATCTATGATGACAATAAAATGATTTAGCTAAGTGCTCTTTATATGCTTACCTTCTTTCTAATTATCATTTATTTTCTCGAGGTATAGTTATGATTTTTGTTACTTTACTTTCTTTTTTTTATTATTTTCATTTTCTCCAAACTTTGCATGTCACGATTGTGGAAAACAAAAATACGATCAGAGGACATAAAGCAAGAGCATAGAACATGAATAAGGAATAGTTCAGGAACAAAGATAGAAGTAAGATTATATATTTAAGGCATTTGGTTCTACAGCAGTATGCTTCTTGGCAGGAAGAGTGTCAACAGTTCATCCCCGAGAGCTCTTTACTCATTTCTCTCATTTTCTTCTTCATTTTACTCTTCTACTTCTACTGAGAGGGTCTATTCATTAAACTTCTTTTGGACCTCTTTAAGATTAGCCCTTGTTAACAGACCTTCAACCATCATCCTATTGCGCTTCTTTGCATCATGATTGTAGTTGTCATTTTCTTTCAAAAACTTGACATCTTTTTTCGGCAAGAAGTTAGAAGTTGTATCAATTGCATCTGTATAGCCAAACATATAGGTCGACTTGATTATTTCAATGAGGTCTTCCTAAAATCTTCAGAGTTGAAGTGATTTTTAAGCACTACCTCCTTACCTTGTTGAAACTGACGTTCTAACTCGACTATTTTTTTTCAGCTTCAACTATTCTTTTGATCTTTTTTTTTTTTTTGGGACTTCTTGTGACAGTCTTTTTCTACTTTTAAAGCTAAATCTAGTGATTTGGCCAAAACCTTGGCTTCATCTCTTTCTATCATCATCCTGTTCTTGGCCCTCTCAGCTGTGCTTTTTAATTTGGCCACCTTGGCAAGTTGATCTTGAAGGATTTTTATTTGTTAGGTGGCTTTATGAAGATCTTCATCCACGTTCCTGGTGGCAATCTCGAATTTGAAGGTGTTTACCTGCAAATATTTGATTATGAATGTTAGTGGTAGTGAAAACTTCAAGGTTTGTAGAACTTACCAAGGTCATCCCTTGGATGAATCGATCTGTTAGCTTTGTGGTGGTGAGCTTTTTTGCATAACGGGTATCTTGAGGAAGGATGCCAAGGAGAAAATGCTCCCAAGCGATAGCCGAGATAGCAAGCCGATCGTTGACCTTGATCTTCCAATCTGGGCAGAAGTGCCTCGGAGTATGGTTGTGATTGGGGTCAATTAGCACTGTAGGGATTTTATGCAAGCCCCATAAGCTTGTTTCCAATGAACTATTAGAGGCTGAAGTACTGCCGAAGGTGGGCTGAGAGATGACTTGTGTCACCTCAGCAGTGGAAAGTATGATTTAAGAAAGAGGTTGAGCAATTGTCACCATTGCAACCGAGGTTTTACTTAGCTCAATTGCCAACTTCAACTGCTGGTTTGCTTCTTTTTTACCAAGGGTTCAGAAGTGGTCTTGCATTTTTGGCTCCTTTTTACCACCGTCTTTGAGTCAAACACTAGGTCAAATACACGAGACACTATAAAACAAAAAATCAATATGTCAATCACTTAGATTGAGATAGAAATATAAAGGTTAAAAAATTACGATGTCTTTCTAGACGAGGTGAATAGTAAACGGGACTCTTAGGTGGGATCCAAGCTCGGCTCAGCCTTGCTTTAACCAAAACTACCTCGGAATAATACCATCCATTTATTGTTTTCTCCCATTGCATGATTTGATTGTGTTTATAAGCTTCCAATGTCCGAGGTTGCTAGCAGTTGGAGCATTTATATTCCTCCACCAAAACCCTCCTAGGAAATCAATATCTAAAACAAAGAAGAAGTTATTCTTCCAACCTTTGTTTGACGTCGACATATCTTCAATCAATTTTTTTGGCATTATGCTGAGAACTGAAGTAAAACTATCCTCATTCCTCGTCATGTTTCTTGATGGTGTAGACGCATCTGAACAGTTCTACTGAGGACTCAATCTCTAAAATATAATAGATTAATTCGAAGCTGACTGTGACTCGAATTGTGTTGGGAGTTAACTGTGTGATCCTATCACCCAAAACCTCAAATTTGCTCAAAGAAAGTGACTCATTGGGATTCTAAGCCCACCTTCTAACTGATCTAAGTAGATTGTAACCATATTCTGTGGAGGTTGGTGTGCTCGGTCATATTCCTCAAGAGCGTATATCACGTAATCTTTCCAAAGAGGGTGTCACTTTTGAATTTGTGCTACTTCTCCCTCTCCAATGTTGCTCTCATAGTTCGGCACGTCTCCATAATCAATGATGTTTTGGTCTGGAAGGGTTGGAGGTATAAACATGTTTGAGGTAAAAACCTCTTTTTCCTTTTTATCATCATCGTGTTGCACCTAGGAACACAATTTAAAAACACAATAATCTGACTCCTGTTGATTAGAGCCTTCAATCCCTGCGACCTCGCCATTAGAGTCTGCTCGGTATCTTCATACATTTCCTCATAGTCCCGAAGTTGCTTCTATTCTGTCTCTTCATTAGTGGGGCTGGCCTCTGAGCACTGGACCCATCTGACCTTGTCATGTGATAAAAAAGTTTGAGTTCTAGCCATGGATACTTACTGCTTAATCGCTTGAAAGTTAGAATTTTAGAAAGCACGGGAAACAGGTCAGAATATAGAAGCTATTCAGCAGAGTTTTAGTGGCAAATGGAATACTATGATAATGATCTCTTGGTTCTCCCTTTATATAGGGAATCTAGCCAGGCGAACCGTCTTCAATTTTGAAATTTGAAATGGCGCGCCTTAACCACCTTTAAAGAACATGCAATAATTTGAATGCCGCATTTAATATGAATTGACATTTCTGACAGACGTACGGCCTTTACCCTATTAATGCAACACGTGTTAGCTTTTGTAAATTCCACCATCAGTTCGAGATTGCGGCTTGTTGGGTGCACTTCACAAATCTGAGCTAAGAGGCTTGTGTAGATACTGTAATCATATCCGGCCTCAACTCTAGCTCGGATAGAACAACACCTCAGCTCATGATGAAGTCTTTACGACCCAACTGTCATGATAAAATGGCTCTCGAACTCTGGAAATAAGATATCCCAAAATGTTGATATGACAACTCTGACATTTGACATATCTACCCCATGATGGGACATTGCGGGCCTATGTCCCATAGGCTGTCATAGTTGTTGCACACCTTTTCTTTGTTTTTCCTCCACATGTATGGTATATAACCCCCTCATACTCTAGGGAGAGGGGGTTCTAAAAAATCTATTCTCTAAGCTCCTTGATCTATTCATTTCCTTACCCAAGTCCTGACTTAATCATCGGAGACACACGAGAGATTGACCCCCACGTGTTTCTAATATTTGTTGTCTTGCAGGTTATTCATACTGTTAGTAAAGTTGGCCGAAGACAATTCTAAGTTTGGCCACATTAAAGACCAATGAACCATAGGCCGATCTTGTTTATTCTGGCAGGAGAAACCATCGAAAAATCATCTCTGGATAACAATAGCACAAAACAAACTGACAAAAACAAGATCGAGTAAGTCAAGCAATAATTGGAAATGAAAGCATACTACCCAATTGTGTTGCTGTCCAATTGAAGAGGAGCCCTATCATCGATCTCTTTTTTTTATTTTTGAAAAAAAATGGAACAAAGATAGAGAGAGGGGGAGAAATCATTTGTTTATGCGTGTGAGGGGCATAAGCACGAGTAGGTATTGTGTGCACCACACGCATCATGAGACATGTCACGTGGTTTACTAAAACCAATCATACATTATCAAATAATATAAAGTGTCGCCCACTATTGCTACGTGATGATAAATTATTAATTCCAATGCATCATGTGCCAATGCACATGATTCATTTAATACTTTTCCGCATAAACATGCTATGAAAATTGTACCAAGGTCAGAAAAAATAACTTAGTAAATGAATACAAAGTATGTTATATCCCCCTATTATCATTACTGATTGCCTATTGCCTTTATGCCAAACATAGGCATATGCCTCTTCTACTGTAGGAAATGACTTCATTCGCAGCACGTCACTGTGAATTGTATCCAGTCGATCATCCAATCGATCAAGGAATATGTATACCCTCTCTTCCTATATAAGAGAGTTATACCTGCCAATATCGGCAGCACATTTTATTAGATTTGGTTGACAAAAATCAATTTCTTTATACAAGCTTTGTAGGTCGTTATAATATTTCTCGATTGGCCCTCAGCTTGTCTCATCCTTGTCACCCTTTGTCGCAGATTATATAATTGAAATGTATTAGTCTCATCAGAATAGGTTGTGGCAATAGCATCCCATACCGATTTGGTAGTGAGGAATCGGATGAAGTTGCCAATTAAGGATGGGTCCATACTGTTTATTAGCCATCCCTTCATAATAAAATCTTCAGTCTGCTACTATCAGTATATCAGATCTGTCGATGGAAGTTGAGAAAGCTCATCATTAATATATCCTAACTTTTTTTTGCCCGAAATATACATTTTAACAACTTGGGACCAAAGTACATAGTTGGTATTGTACAACTTGACACCAATATGAGCCACAAAGGAATCATTGTTTGGTGCAGTTTTTTGACATCTATTCAAGACTTTTATCATCTTTGTGGCCAAGTCTTCAAGAACTATATCAGCTTGTCCCCTTCTACCTTGCACAAGCTCAGATGATTCCACTATCATTCCTGTTTAAGGTTATATTGGAATAATATTTGAGCAGAGCCCCTAGAATCTCTACTCTGATACCATGTTAAGAGGAAAGAAAATGGAAAAAATATTTTTCTGTACTCCACTCTATAAAATAGTTCAACAGCCTATTTATAGGCACATTAGGAGTATATACAATGATTCTAGATAAGTTTAAATATGGATATTAATCTATTATAATCCATAATTGATTCTCTATCTTATCCTAATTAATATTCTATCATCTTATCCTAATCTATAATTTGAATTTTGAATACATTATCTACAACTCATACCATCTATGTGATAATTTTGTAGTTTTTAATGATTATTACATGTATATATGAATTTTATGCCAATTTTTACACTCATGTAGTGTATTTCCCAAGAAAAACTCACCGCCGGACCTTTTAATAAAACCCTTTGATGATCACGTGTCCAATCGCGATTGCAGGAAAGAAAACAATGAAATACAAATGGGTGTTCACAATCAAGTACATGACTAATGGCTCAATCGATTGGTATAATGCGCGACTTGTGGCAAAGGGGTATACATAGCCATAAAGCATCAATTATCAAGAGACTTTCTCATCGGTGGCAAAGTTGGACACAGTCAGGATCTTATCATCTCTTGTAGCCAATCTAGACTGGCCATTACATCAGTTCGACATAAAGAATGTTTTCGCACATTGTGATATTAAGGAGGAGGTGTACATGGACACTCTACCAAGGTATACTATTTCTTCAAATGTGAATGTCATATGCAAATTGCAAAAGGCTCTTTATGGACTAAAACCGTCACCGCGTGCTTGATTTGGCCAATTTACCTTGGCCATGAAGAAATATGGGTATCAACAAAGCAATGAATATCATACTTTATTCTTGAAGCATCATCGTGGAAAGGCAACGGTTTTGGTAATCTATGTTGACGATATGATTATCACAGGAGATGATAACGATGAGATCTCTAATTTGTAAGATCGACTAGTAGTAGAGTTTGAGATAAAGAACTTGGAAAATCTCAAGTACTTTTTGGAGATTGAGGTGGCCTGATCAACCCAAGGCATATTTCTATTTCAACAGAAGTATGTGCTTGATCTCTTAACTGAAGCTGTATTATTAGATTGTAAACTACCTACGACACCGATTATTCAGAACCACAGGCTTGGTGAATATTCAGACTAGAAGCCGAATGATAAAGAAAAATATCATAGGTTAGTTGGTAAGCTGATTTATCTATCTTACACTCGTCTAGATATTGCCTATGATGTTAGTGTGGTTAGTTGATTCATGCATTCTCCTATTAATCGCCATATGGAGGCTGTGATGCGGATTCTTTGATTCTTCTAGAATAGGTCTTCTATTTTCTAAGAACAACTAATAAGTAATAAATTTATCAATATTATTATATATATTATTGCATGTTTTAAATATTATTTTAGCATAATTATAGTATTTTTGGTTGCAAAGGACTCATTTTCCAACAATTGTTAAGAATCAGAGTTTTTATTGGATTTAGGATTTTTAAGGCAGAATCTTTACTTGAGCAAATTAATGCACAATTCTTTGGTATAATTGCAGGTTCATCACACATAAACTCATTTTGGATCAATTAGAGTAAAGAAAGATCAAAGTCAAAGGTGATTCAAAGAGCTAGGGCTGGATGAACAACATAAAGGAATAATTGTGCAAAAATAATGGAAAAACTCAATTCTTCATCACAATGCATGGAAATACATGAAAAATGCTTAAACACATAAGGTCTAGCTTAGCAAAAATCAGAAATCAAGTGGGGGCCACAAATGTGTGATCCGCAGGTTGCCATCCGCGTATCGCAATTTGCGGAATGTAAGTTAGTTGGGCTTTCTAGAGCATCAACTTGCAGCATCTTATAGCTAGTTTTTTTGGCAAACTTTTTCTGATGAGGATAGAGTTTTGCAAGTGGGAGAATACATTGGAAGCATAAATGAAGACTTTTATGCCCATTTGGAATCCCCAAGCAAATCTTCATCATTTTCGTGCATTAATGATTCATGCAAGTTGGAAAATGATCTAAGGAGCATTTGTCTATAAATAGAAGTCATTTGTAAAACATAAAGAGGAGAGTGGGGAGAAACAGAACAAACTTTAGAAGTAGAAAGTAGTTATAGATTTATACTTAGTTTGATAGAGAATTAATAGAATTCTCTTAATCCTTCAATATGGTTATGAGGACCATTGTAAGAGACTTTTTGTAGTGCAATCTTTTGAAGGTGAATAAAGAAAAAATGCTAATTCTTATATTGGTTGAGCAATTCTCAAACTCTATCACTTTTATTTTCAATAGTTGCCATGAATTCTATTTTTGAAGTTGAACTTTTAGTTGTTTCACTAACCATATTGAACGAAAGGCTTCACCTAGACCATAAATGGAGCTAATGAGTCAACTTTAACTTCTTGCACTCACTAAGCTTGCATTTGTTTGTTTACTTGTTCAAGTTTTAACACTTGTTTTTGCTTGGCCAACTTAAACAAGTCATTTAATTGCTACTTGACATTGAGAGATGCATGTAATAATGGAAAATGAACAAGTAATGCTTAAGTAGTTCATATAAAAATAATGAATGCTTAAGTGAATCAATACAATTCATGTTTTCATAAAATTTCATCATGAGAATAGTTGAAATCTTATCATTTCATAGAGAGATCTAGTCATGACTTTTAAGAAATTGGATTCTAAACATAGCAAGACAACACTTAGTGAGTCATTCATGCATGTTTTATTAGTGAATTCTATGTTCTAGGTTTCTTTGACTTGAATTTTACAGAAAGTTCTCAATCATATACCTACTCTATTGAAGGGACCCCTTATCTATCATGCTTTAAATTGTGTTTAGATAATAAAAGTTAGTAAAAAAGCTTTAGTAATTGCACATATTTGATTCCCTGTGGGATTCGACACTTAATACTTCAAATACTACAACCGATACGTGCACTTGCAAATTAAGTTGGGAGATTAGATTTTTATTACTTGATTGATGTGTTTTTGTTCATAATTGTTATACCTAATATAAACCAAGTCAACAACCATCTTAATATTGATAGTTACACTAATGTTGATTAGGTCAGAAATACCACTGATCAAAAATCGACATTAAGCTATTTTACCTTACTAATCAAAAATCAACATCAAGTGAAGTCAATGATAAAGATGATGTTGATTTTTTATCAGTAAGGTAAAATAGCTTGATGTTGATTTTTGACCAATTAACTACCTTGAAAGAGTAAGTGACAAAGGATAGTGGAGTTGTCTAATGTAGAGGCTAAGTTCAGAGGGATGGTTAAGGATGTGTGTGAGTTTTTGTGGCTTAAGAGATTGAGGACCGATATCAGCTTCTCTCCTAATTCAAAAATAAATTTGTTCTGTGATAACAAAGCAACTATCGATATCAGTCATAATCCAGTCCAACATGATCACACCAAACATATTGAAGTGGATCGATACTTCATAAAATAGACTCTCGAAGACAAGGTGATACGACTTCCATTTGTCAAGTCAAAAGATTAGTTGGCTGATGCACTGACCAAAGTTGTATCGATCAAAATATTATACAACTCACTTGGCAAGTTGGACATGTGGGACATATATGCACCAACTTGAGGGGGAGTGTTATGAGTTGTAGATAATATATTCAAAATTCAAATTATAGATTAGGATAAGAGGATAGAATATTAATTAGGATAAGATAGAGAATCAATTATTTATCAGGATCGATTAACAGCCATATTAAACTTATTTAGATTCGTTGCATATACTCCTACTGTGCCTATAAATAGGCTATTGTATTATTTTGTAGAGTGGAATACAAAAAATAATTTTTCCCATTTTCTTTGTTCTTGACAATAAAATCTATTAATGTGAAAAATGAATATGACTAAAATTTTGCCTAAAAAAGATTAATGATGCAATTGTTTTGGGAAGCATGCCACTGGTGAAAAATTGCAAAATTCAAAAAATGATAAATGATCTTCAAAAATCATCAACTTTTTAGGAAAAAACCTAAAATCAAAACAAAAGTTTATCGAGAAAAATTTGTATCAAAATTCTAAAAGAATGGCTATGTCAGAAAAAATGCTTAGAAAATCACGGGAATTTTAAAATAATAACAAATAATTCAAAAAAATCCTTAAATTTTCAGGAAAAGTTTATAGAAAAATTTTTGTTCAACAATTCTAAAATGGCCGCCACTTTGTTAAGCATCTCAATGCTGAGTAAACTATAAAAATCTAAATATATACCCAATGAAAGCTACGCAAAATTAACTGAAGGCTTAAACAATAAATGTATTTGGACACTTAAAAAACTTGAAAAAGACATGTGACTCGTCTTAGTGATTTTGGCCTCTTTGGTATTCTGAGATCTAAATATATATTAATTGGCCCCCAAATATTACCAAAAATTATATAAATGCTTAAAAGCATGAAAAATGGATTTAGAAACTAAGATTTCATGAAAATAATGTTTAAAGCTGAAATTACTTTCCGCTTCTTAATAAAATCTAAAAATGCACGTGCAAATTTTTAAATGCTAAATACAATAAGCTTCCTAAAATAAAATTCAAAGGGGGTAAGTTAAAATTTGGTATCTATATCTTAAAAATCATGTATTAAGTAATCAGTAAATGTTAGACTCAACTACTCCTTGATAACTCATGAAATTTAGCATTTAAGTAGCCCAAACACTATCTTCCAAGAAATATCTAAATGTATTTTTAACTACAAGTGTCCTTATAATAATGTCTCAAAATAGGCCGAATCACTATATGAATACGATCACACACAATAACACTTGCAGCATAGATAAAAGGGTACGAACATATTGGTTGAAAAAGTATTCTTCTGAGGATCTGTATCTGGGGGTGTGATTCAAACACTAATTCAGTTAAATAAATTCGGTAAATTTAGTAGTTTTGTTATAAAAATCTAACGTATTTCAATTTCTAATTTAAATTTATGAAATTTGATTTTATAATTTTAATTTAGCATTGAATTCTATATTTATTGAGTTACTGATTTAGATTGTTGGGTTGAACAAAAAATTTAGCCAACAATTATATCAAACCCTGAAATTTGATATATTAGGCACAATAAGCATTATCCATCATACTTGTTTCTTTATATTCCTCATCAAAAGTTGTATGTTTCATCGTATAAAAAAAGTTCGTGAAGAGATTTAAAACCTATACTGCATAGGGATAAATTTTTCCTATAATTGGTTTGGATTGGATGGATTTTTTTGGGTACTTTTTAAAAAATATTATTGTAGTTGTTTTAAATATTCTTCTTGATAAATGTGTATGTAGGATAAAAAGGTGGTTAGAAAACATATTTAAAATTTTTAAAAAATTTTGTCAAAAAAACAAAGCCTTTTTTTCCATAGACAACTACAGCATCAAAGGAGAAAGTTAAATTTTCTAAAGATGATGATATATCATGTGAAGTCAATGATAAAGATGATGAAGGATATATCTTTGTCGCTCAAAAGAGGAATCTTAAGGCAAGGCAAGAAATGGAGCCATCACCAAGAGTTAGAGTTATTAAAAGACAAATCTTTAAAAAAGGGCCTAATCTCTAACTTCTCCATATAGTGTACCACTTCATAAGATTAACCGTCATGTAAATTGAGGGATCTCGTTCCTGATACGACTCCGTCCCTTGTAATAATATCAATTTTGAAGATTCTTATGTTGATCAAATCCATGATGAATTCAAGGAAAAGGCCTCTATAGTTTTTCAAAAACCTGCAATATATGCTGTTGCAAAATATCTCTGATAATAAATGTTTGTAACTTCAACGTTGAGTTAAATATGGTCTTACAGTTAAAAAATTGGAGCCACTCAAGAGTATCACAATTGACATCTTTGATGGAATAGTATATCTTGTCTACTCTTTTAGTAATAGTGATCAAAAACATAATATTCCATTTCATAATTGCAACTCTTGTGAATAAGTAGTTGTTCATGCCTCGCATGAAGATGAAAACTATGTTTTCAAATTCGGATAGGATTGGACTAGCCGGTTGAACCGGTCACACTGGAAACCAACCAACCAACCAGTCTGAGCTGTGTTCAAAAACTGGATGTGAAAAACTTGGTCAAACTCGGTCAAAAACCAAGTTTGACTGGAAAAAAATCGGATTCAGAAATTGAAAAAACCGGGGTCCAACAATGGCTTTGGCGATGGAGGTCTTGGCAAAGCCAATGGTAGGAAGGCGTCAAATAAAGGAGCGGAGGGCAGAAATGGGGCTGTGGGTGGTGTTGCTGCCGCGTTTGAGTAGTGCTAACACTAATACACGGTCATCAAGTTTAAAAGAGAGTGAGAAAGATAGAAAAGGAAGAGGTTAGGGGATGGGGGTAGTCATGTTAGCAGCACCTCCCCGAAAGAGTGGATTGACAAAGACCGGGGTAAGGGGATGATGCGGTTTTGTTTTTAAGGGTGATGGAGGATGTGGGATTTTCTTGCTTTGCTGTGCACACTCTTTTTGTTCATTCTTTTGACAAATACAAGTCTTATCATCATCACCTTTCTATCTATGACTATGGGTGGTGGCGATGGTGTTGCTGCTGCAGCTGAGAATCTAATGGGCAGCTTTGAGGATGTCTCCACCACTACCTTTTAGAGTTTCAGCAGCCAAAGTTTGTGGGAATAGAAAGAGAGAAATAGCTAGGTGTCCTTTGTTGCCTAGAAAGTTGGGAAAAGGTTTGAAGCTTAGTCTAGAAATGGAATCGAGAGGTTGGATTCAGTCATTCAACTTAATAAATATTGTTGATTCTTGGAACTAATAAGCTTCGAGACATGTTAACTTTTTGAAACGGATGGCATCAAGAATTGAGAAAACAAAAAATAAAATATAAGCTCACTTCAAGACAAACAAGGAAAATAGAGAGAGAGAGAGAGAGAGAGAGAGAGAGAGAGAGAGAGAAGAGACAAATTTGTTAAAATATTGTTTGGAAAAAAAAATTTTTTGGCAACTATGGGTGTCAAAGTTCGTTTTGTGAAATCTAACTGCACCGCGTTTGCCAAACGCAGCGTAGAAATTTTTTTTTAAATAGCAGAGCGCCGCACTTGGGAATGAAAAAATCAGCTTTTCTATTCCCAAACGCGGCGGCGTACTGTTCACACGCTGTTCATTGTTCACTTTTTTTTTTTTTTTTAGATAAGAGTTTAGGGTTTTTGGTTTAAGGTTTTTTTGGGTTATTGTTTAGGTAGATTTATAGGATTTAAGTAAAAGTAATTGAGGTAGTTCAATATTTGAATTGAAAATTTTTAGATTTAGAAATAATAAAGCTATAGACACCAAATTTTGATATACCACTAAATTTTCTAATATCTTGTGAGCCATTTTTTATTTTTCGAATACAAAATCTAGTTTTTAGAAAAAGTGTGCAAAAGTCTTTTGGCAAAATTACAATTTCAGCACGTAAGCACCTTTTCGTCAATTTTTTATTTCTAAATTCATATTTTATACCCTTGTACAAATTTCTAAATTTTGTAATTTTTCTGAATGAACCACTATTTTTTTGTGTATTACGTCAATTCAAGGAAAAAATAGTCATTTTTAATTTGTGAATATCTTTTTCGGCTATTTTGGAATCTCAAATTCATATTTCATAATTTTAAGTATATTTTAAATTTGTGATAATTTTTTAGGTTAAAAAAAATAACGATTTTGCCTCAGGTACGTATGCATCATAGAAAAAATAGCTTTTGAACCCGAAAAATTAACACAAATTTAGAATATACTTAAAAGTATGAAATATGAGTTTGGGATTCAAAGATAGCCAAAAAAATTAATTCAAAAATTGAAATGACTATTTTGTCCTTGAATTGACGTAATACACAGAAAAATAGTGGTTCATCCAGAAAAATTACAAAATTTAGAAATTTGTACAAGGGTATAAAATATGAATTTAAAAATAAAAAATTGGCAAAAAAGGTATTTATGTGTTGAAATTACAATTTTGCCAGAAGACTTTTGCACACTTTCTCTAAAAGTCAGATTTCACATTCGAAAAATAAAAAATAGCCCACAAGATATTAGAAAATTTAGTGGTATATCAAAATTTGGTGTCTATAGCGTTATTATTTCTAAATCTAAAATTCTTCAATTCAAATATTGAACTTTCTCAATTACTTTTACTTAAATCCCATAAATCTACCTAAACAATAACCCAAAAAAACTTTAAACCAAAAAACCTAACCTCTTTTATAAAAATAAATAAATAAATAAAGTGAACAGTGAACAGTGCGTGAACAGTAACCGCCGCGTTTGGGAATGAAAAAGCTGACTTTTCCATTTCCAAATGCGGCGCTCTACTATTTTAAAAATTCTACATCGCGTTGCGGCGCAGTTAGATTTCACCAAAACGCGGCGCAGTTAGATTTCACAAAACGGCCTCTAACACCCATAATTGCTGAAATTTTTTTTTCCGAACAATATTTTAACAAATTTGTCGAGACACGGGGATAAAAACAACCAGATAAGTTAATAAAAAAAATTTGCACCACCAGTTTAAGAAAATAAAAATTAAAAATTTTGGCTAGCTATGAATTTGTTTAGACTCGTTGAATTTTTGTAACTTTTAACTAGAAAAAAAAATATGCATGTATGTGTGTGTGTGTGTGTGTGTGTGTATGACGTATTTATAACGTCATCAGGTTCGATCCCGAATCGACCTCTGGTTGAACCCATTTAAAATTTTTCTAATATAATACTCCATCCGTCCCATTTTGATAGACTTGTTTTCCTTTTTCATCCGTCCCAAATTATAGTCCACTTTTCATTTGAAGAATGAAATTAATTTTTAACTTTTCTAAAATGCCCCTATATAATTACTTTGTTATAAGTGAGAGATGCATAGCAGACTGTGCATTCACATATCAAATAGAATTAATTTGACTTATGGTGTAATTCTCTATATTGTATTTAATGTAAATGTTTAATGATAAGTTTAAGGGTATTGTAGGAACATTGTAGATTAATTTATTCTTTCAATAAAATTAACTAATTTTTCTTATACTGTGTGAAAAAAATTGTAAGTCTATCAAAATGGGACGAAGGGAGTATATTATTCTTATTATTATATATGAATTGACTTACGAATTTAGGGTTTGAAAGTTACTAACATATAATTAATTTTGGGCAAATGGATTCAGGTGTCTCACTAGGGAATATCTGCAAATTTTGCCTCTATAATCAAGTTGATTGTTATGATAGTGACTGATGAAAATAAAACTAGCGTGATATAATAGTGGTGGTGTTGTTACTCAAATGGTACAAATGAAATGGATTTTTTGTATTTCTTTTCCTAATCAGTTGGTAGTGGTATTTTGGTGTTAGTGGAATTGTTTTGTGGTAGCTAGTAGCCATGTTCATTAAGTTGGTGGCAGCAATAACACCAGTGGTAGTAGTTCAAGTGGTAAAGGAAATGATATTTTTTGTTTTTTAGATTAAGAAGGGCAAATTTATGTTTTCATTTAAAATTTGTGTTGATAGGGGAGGTCTTGTTACCAAAACAGTAAATGCAAGGGAGGCTTATATAATTTTTGAAAATTGAGGGGTGCCAAGTGAAATTGTCAAAAACCACTGGCGAGGTTTTTGTAATTATCCCTTTTTCCCCTAGATCTTTTTCAGCCACAATTTGCAGAATTTGTTGCACGGGAACTTAAGTGTCAACTTGTGTTTTCTTGGCATTGTAATTTATGCAAATAGAATTGCAAACTTTTGCGCAACAAATCATGTAAAAAAAATGTATAGGCTCTGATTTTGGTTCCTGAAAACCTAGGGAAAAAAAGAAAAGAGAGCACTTATAAATGGGATAATAATCCATTATATGACCAGGGAATTACTTTGCACAATAAGGTCAATCAACTAAGATTCTGCTTATATTTAATGATCTTGATGCCCAAACACCATCCAAGTAGCACTTACAATTTGCAAATTCATGATTATGGAACAATTGCATAAAATTTCTTGAACTCCTCCTTACTAGTAAGGAAACCAGATCAAGATATCAAGTTATCAATCTATGTTTCTGGTAAGGAAAAACTGGGGTCTTTGAACCTCAAAGAACAAACAATACAATCCCTCAAGTGCTGGGCATAAATCCATCTTGCTTAACAAGTTTAGCAAAGAAGTCAAAATTGTAACACACATTTCTTGCAGCAGGCATTATTATGACTATGCCTATAACATGCAACAAAGACAGAGAAACACAAAAGCAACATTGACGCTCTTTGTTGGAGATTGGTGGAGAGACAGGGTCATGGCATCGTATGGGCATATCGTGACAGCAAGAAAAGGTTACATTCTTCTCCATGGAACGCTGACATTCAGGGCATTTCATATTCTCTGGGATTCTTCCAAAATTAGTTGGAAACTCGAATCGACAACATGGATGATCTATACTAGGTAGATTCTCGTAATATTTTTTAAATGCCACATCAAAACCTTTTTCAGGCACATCATTTTTCCATTCATCAAATCCCAGTAAGGCAGCTAAAACTGAGGTTCCAAACCCACTTATGATCACATTTGACCTTTTACTAAACAAAGCCCACACTCCACTCTGTCATAACTTAGTAGTTTCTTGATTTCTTGCAGTAGCAGGTCACCTCCTTCATCAGCACCTCCAACTTGAATGTTGGAGAAAAGCATGGACTCTATTCGACTCCAGAAAAACCATATCATGACATCCGAAACTACATTGCTTAGATTCTCCCTCTCTATTATTGCTGTTATTCTCCTTATTTGTTCTCTTTTGCCGCTCTTTCCTACATATATCATCTCTAAGAGGATACGAGCACTTTGAGCAACAGAACGCACTGTAGTGTTGAATTTTCGAATCCATTCAATGTCATCTCCTCCATATAGGATAATGTGCTTATCCTCTTTAATCTGTTTAAAGAAGGATTTACAACAATATGTCACATATTACCAATGCATTATATTTATATGATCTTTTTTTGTAATATCAGTTTTGACTAAAACTACCATCTACTTCATCCTAGATGCATGATAGGTCTCAGTTCATATAGGTGCTGTAGTAATTAGCAAATCCATTTTCATTTACGATCCTGACTTGTAATAACTTTTGAATTCACTATGCATTAATTTCATGTATAAAGTCAGTGAAAAGGGGTTGTTTATGGATTTTGCCGAAGGGGTACAAACTAGATAGAAACATGAATAACATGAGATATTGCATCTTTTAGGTGTAAATGAAAATCATTTGACAAGAAAAATTCGGCTTAGGTAAACCTGGCTTATTTAGGAAGATATGCTACTTACCCAATTGAGTATCGTTGGATCAATGCCATCAACAATACCTCCAGCTTCAAAGTCTCTTCCTTCCAGAGAGCTGCTTCTCTAGCGCTTGTAAAGGGAAAGGCCGCACTTCCCCATATCCATAACATATGGAAGGCATTAGGGGACACAACCTTTCCCTGTGGGTCTATTACCACCAGGATAGGCTTATTCTTAAATTGCCAATTTTCCTTGATGAACCTAATAACTGCTTGGTCAATCAAGCTAGGATGGTAGCACTGTGTACCACGGCATACTGGATTGCGGGGCTACAAACTTTTCTTGAGAAGCATCAGTCCATTCGGCAGAACGATCAACAACAGGAATCCAAACTACCACAAATTGATTCTCCGGCCTTTCTGGATGTTGCTGAGACTCCAAATAAATTTGTTCAAGTATGGCCACTTCATCAGTGGAGACATCGAGTCCTGATATTAGCAATAATACTGTCTTCTGCCTCAAAACTTCAAGATTATCCTGATTTTTATTTTGCAGAAGGCTATTAGAGAAAATTATCAAACCTTGAATGTCAAGCAATTTAGTTCAAAAGTCATTAAGATGGATGGAATCAATATTAAAAAACATAAATCTCTTGAACAAGATTAAGAGCAGGAAAAAAAATCCATCTAGGAACAATAATTTCATATTACAATCGTCATAGATTAAATCTTAGAAGTACATGAAAAATAAGTTTATTATCCCCGTAAATCCTAGGATGACTTGACACGAATAAGAAAGAGTTGAGAAATACCATATTGTAAGAAATAACTGGTTAAATACTGGACTAGTAAGTTAGGTAATTTATTTCAAGAAAGCCGCAGTTTATTTCCTTTATTTTAGGATCTTTATAACAATATAGGAAACTTAATTAAGTTAGCGTAAATCTATCCAATATACACATTGTCTCCCCACTCCTCAAGCTGGTGAATAGATGTTTTACATTCCCAACTTAGAAGAAAGGCTCTGTGGACTAGTGAAACTTTTTAAATGACAAAAAAAATAGGCAAGAGCGTATAATGGATGTTTTTACACTCTCTGATTCTCTTCCTAAGGACAATTGGGAGTGGTCATTCCTATCTACCTAAGCTTCAATTTTATCTTGCAATGAGTCGTTAGAAATTATTACAGCATTCAAATTATCTGGATTGGACTCTTGAACCTGCATGGGATCAGGAATGACCATCCTTTTCCTTGCAAACATTTTGTCTTGCCAAATCTCACATCACCAAGGGCAAAATCAGGTTAGTTCTTTGGTGTTTCATGTAGCTTCAAGCTGTGTGCTTTTTTTTTTTTTTTTTTGGTGTTCTACGTATAGGTTCAAATGTTTCATGCATAAATCTAGGTTCTAAATTGGAACAAGAGCTGGAACTAGATGGCACCTTGGGTACATAATCTGAACAAACTAGTATGGGATTAGACACAGGAAAGATGATAGATTGAGTAAAAAACTTTCTCTATTTTCTCTAGTTTGGCTCTATCCCTAAAAATGAAGATTGGTGAAATGTGACTCGTGTTCATTTAATGTAACATGCATTAAGACATGATTTCTTTGAGGGAGGATGTCAACATTTGCACACTTTTTGAGTTGAAAAATAACCCACAAACACACACTTTAGAGTCCTTAGATCTAATTTTTTCTTATTCTGACTATAAGCATGAACAAAGGACACACATCCAAATATTCTACAGAGCAGATTATTGAAAGAGTGTCCGTATGACTTTTGAAATTAAGGACTCTAGAAGGTATTGGATTTATAAAATAGGTGGCTATAACGATTCCCCCCTCCCCCTCCCCTCCCCCAAATAATGCCTTAGACATATGTTTCTGAAACAATAGGGCTTTAGTTTTTTTAAGGAGGTGGCTATTTTTTCTCTCCGTTGCTCCATTCTATTGTGGGGTAGAAATGCAAGATGATTCATGAACTATTCTTTTTTCCGAACTATTCCTTTATAACAGGATAGGAAACTTAATTTAGCATAAATCTAACCATTATACACATTTTCTCCACACCTTTATTCTAATATTGGCCGGATTAGTTGGAAAATTAACCCCGCTTTCCCAAACTTGGACAACTTTGAAGAATGAAATATTCTCAGCGTTTACAAAAGTCAAGTGATCTGGGGTTTTTGGGTGCTCAGCACATTAAGGCTCCAAGGATAAGGAAAAGGAAATATTAAATTTTTTGGTGTGCTTTCTGAATTTCTCAGTACAAAAAGGTTCATCAGTGGGCCAAACTTTAGCACCCCCCATAGCACTGCAGCCATAAAGCCACAAGCTCTCCCCTCCAAATATTCCTTTTTTCAGGAATAATTTCAAGGGGAAAAACTTTGTGGAATGCAATGTTAGAATAATGTATGTTTATCTGTACATGCATATTTTGTATGTCAGAAAAAGTAATATTCTAACCCGTCTCTTAGTAGTACCAAACAAGAGCGGCATCATATCATCCTTGGTAGGCATTAGTGCACTGAGAACTTTCATGTTGTCAATATGCACGCCTTCCAATATATGCAGTAGTGCATCATAAGCTTCAAGCTGTTCCTTCTCCTCTATAGGAAAGAAAAATACCAGTCACTTGAACTCCAACATAGATCAGTATGACATGTAAATGTTGTTGGAGACATTTCAAGTATTAGGAAATTTTGGCGCCAAACCTATTTCTTGATTGCAAATAATTAGTTGTTCCTGAAGACGTTCGTATATTGTTTTAATCTTGTCAGCCAAGTTGGAAAGTTCCAATACTTCAGTGGTGGATATAGTAGACCTATCATCCAACTGAGTAATTATACATGGAATCTGAAAACAAGTAATAGTGTAATATTCAATGTAAGTCAAACAGCTTGAACTTGAGAAATTAAACTTACTTGTAGCCCATGCTGCTGAAGTTAGTAATATAAGTTGCACAAGATACAACAGATATGAAACTCCAGTAAACAGCACAAGGCATGGCTGTAACAGCTGCGTAAAGTGCAGGGTTGTCTTTTGAGATATGTTTTGATAGCTGAGTTAATGCAACAATACAACTGCTTAGTTCCACAATGGACTTGATCAGTTTCTCAAGTTCATCCAAACCAGGTTTCAGTTGAGCCATGTTTTCTAACTTATGAGGTAACTGCTTAAGCATTGCCATCCTTTTTGGCAAGCTTATTAGTTGGGTAAACTTGGGTAAGAAGCCAGAATTCCCCGTATTTCACAGCAAAAGCAGCTAAGGTCAGCACTAGCTTAGCTTCCCAGGAATAGGGGGACAACATACTGAATAGAGAGACTGTTGTTGAATCTGCATCTATGTGATTCGTACACTTGTATGATATCTGATAGATCCACAATCCACGTCAATCAGTAAAGTGTTAATCGAAATGTAATTTCTGTCATATTATATATTGTGGCTTAGTTATTTTCAGTACAAAATTCTTCAAATAAAGATGCTCAGAGACAACCTCACAGGAAAGCGGATTAATAATATAGGGCAGCTCCTCAAGCACGGTGGTAGCAACATTGTCTTCCACTGCATCTTTAGGTTTAGCCTATAGAACATCCAAATAGAAGTTATAATATCTATACAAGGAAGGTACATAAAGAAATAGTAGACTAGTCAACATGTTAAAATGCCCATTTCTACAAGCATGCCACTCACGGATAACTAAACTTATTTTCCTTTGATTTTTATTTTGAGGAATGAAAAAGGAAAAAGGGGCCGTCCAAATCCTATGTCCAATTTTTTTTTTTTTTTGTCAAATAGTATCTAATATAAAATTGCACCATATCAATGTAAAACTATATTAAACTACGTCATTTTATATAATTTCGTGTTAGATACTATTGGGCACAAAAAAAAATAGACAAAGGATCTGATCCGAAAAAAGAGAATAATTAAGTTGTTATCTCATACACATTTGTTATCGGCATTTTCTAAGTCCAAGAAAGAAAAAATGCGAAGCAGACATGCAAAAAGAATGCTTGTTTTTAATTCGATGATGGATCAGTTCACATGGACAATGATAATTAGCTCATATAAACTAAATAGATATCATCAAATTTTTTTCAAATAAAAGCAAACAAGAGTTATTCAGATCTCAAAAAATTTGACAGTGAACAGAAGTTTTTGATGAGTTAGTTTTAGCAATGTAATGCATACATCTAAAATAGGTGGAGCAGCAGAGCTGAAAATATGTTCAACTATCTGGAGAATAGGTTGGAGTTCAAATTCTTGACCATTCCCGGCATGGATTTCCGTGATCTGCTTTATCATTGCCTTGTCACGATCGCTAACTATATCTTTAACTAGTTGATATGAAACTAGTGTCGGCGGACGATTGGGCAACGGCCGCATATTACCATTGGCGGGCAACGGCCGCGGCACACGACCCATTTTTGGGCAATGACAAAATTGTTTTGAAGCACTTGGGGTAGATTAAGAAGAGCAAAATAGCATTTTTTTTTTAAAGCCAAAATAGCATATTTATAGTAGCAAGAAAGGTCCCAATTTTGATTAATAATTCTTAAGTGCATGCAGTAGTTATTTCACTGTCTCATATCGAATAAAGCAAAAGACGAATCAACTTTCTCGCTTTAAATCCTCAAAAGTTACTACAATAGTACGATTCCTAGCCATTTCTAGATTTTCCCATTGATCATCTATGCCCCACTTCTGTGCTTTTCTACAATCAATCAATAGCTTGTATAGAGAGCTTAGGCTCCCCCAATTTTTGAGTTCTTGAAACACAAGCAAGGAACCACCAAAAGAACTCCCCAAAAGCATACGAGAGTTCCCAAAATGTATTCCTTCAATAGTACTCAAACAAGAACCCAAATTCATGAATACAAAACATGATTTCAACTAATCGTAAAAAGATCAAATAATCCCAAAGCAAATTCAGTCAAACTTCTTGCTGAAACATAATCAAAAGTAACCTTGGTCATCAAATTAGAGCCCACAATTATATTAAAGTTTCCATTTTTGCTTAAAAGGCACAAAACGAAGAAAAACCCACGTACCAACTACTCTTTCAGACAAGACAAAAGATAAAATTGAATTGCTACAGACGACCCTTTTCAGTTTATCATCCGAAATCTCTCTTGAAGAACAGATATTCAAATCTGTCCCCATTTCGTGACAATTATTCCACCATTCAAGTCCGCACTCCATAGCTATGACCAACCATAGTAGGCCTGTGTTTTGGGTTTTTCTTAGGAGGAGAGCTATCACTGGAATCAAAGCAAATTAGATTCTGCATTCGGTTTATATTATTTTTAAGTTTCAATTTTTAACATATTTGGTCCTTCTAAATTATTTTTATTTTTTATTGTCTTTGATTTAGAAACTCCAGAAAAGAAGAAGACGAAAGGAACTAAGAAGCATTTCTATCCAGTGGCGCTGGAGATTCTTATGACCGAATTAAGCCTCACCTGTCAACTTTATAGTTTAAAAGAGTGTCAAATAAGTATAGTAATACACACTAACATAAGAAGATAATATAAAAGCTATATTTTTGTGGTTTTGTTTTAAACCATAAGGTTCAAAGATGGGACCGTGAATGTGTTTTATACGCAAATTGAGTTACAAATTGAAAACTCTCCAATTGAATTATCTTATTATTACTAGTGCTTAGTGCACCGTGCGCAAAGATAGGATAATGGGTAATATTTAATTGATAAAATTATCATTAAGACATTTATGTTACCTTTAAGATGGAGTAAATATTATTATGTTTGAATGTCAATTATGAAAGATCAACAAAATGAAATTACACCAAAACTTTCTCCTGTGCTTTATACATGGTAAGATTTGTCTTGATGATATGGTTGATTCTATCACATACTTTGGTAATTAGTTTTTGCTGTCACCATCGTGGATAATCATATAAATTTGAAAACGAAAACAGAGAAATGTACTGATAAATAATTTGAGGATTAAATAACACACGCGCGCGTATGTATGTATATGTGTATGTATATATACACACACTTATTTATTAATTTATTTATTTCATTGTATTTAAAGGCTTCCAACACTAAGGTAACCATTCTCCTTAAGATAGTAGGAGCGTAGAAAAATATAAATAAATAAATAAAGCTTCTATTACAACGGTAGAATGACATCAGTTTTTATAACGTTATCACCCCTGAAATATTTTTATAAATACCCCAATAAAAATTTCTTCTTCTTATGGATTGGAAGAGGGAAAAATCAAACTTCTTGTAGGTTGTGATGATGTTGTAGCATATACAACACACATCTATTCTTGGAGGTTTTAGCTCCTTTTCGCTACTTTTATCTCTAGTTATCTATCTAGTCATTTATATTCAAATAACTAGTAGCTTTTTTAACATTCTTTAGATAAGAATGCTTGTGAGCCTAAGATTTGTTGAAAAATATGTCTGCAACATAACTTTTGAAAGACATTACCAACCAAATGGAGACTAAAATTCTTAGAAATTATCTGATTATGCTATTGTTTTAAGTAAGATATGTCGATCAGCATACTTGAAAAATCAAATCCGTTAAGGATGCGTTATTATTCAATTTACATGAAATATTTGGATGGTGCAAAATGGTTCAAGATCATGACGAAAATTTAACAATTAATAAATAGATTAACTTAATCAGTGAAACTCTAATTTCCACAAACAATGGATCATATCATTAAAAATTTTGGTTTTCAAATATGACTTTATAATTAATTTTTTTAAGATGTAATGGAGATAAGTTCTCTCCAATCAAATAGAAAGGAGACTATATTTCACGTGGTACATATATTTTTAAAAAAAATGCTTTCATGTGATGTCCTTCATTTCCTTTCTAATAAGTTGGTGTACCCAAAATAATTATATAAATGAATGCAACATAAAAATAACATCCATATAAAGCATCGAGCCTCTCCTGAAACTTTCAAAACAAATGTCATTTAGAAAACATTGTACAGTCTACAATTATGTATAAACTAGAGGCAAAAATCATGCTTCTTGTAGGTTTTGCTGTTGTACAATGCAAACAGTCTACCTTGAATTTAAGGAACGGAAAATATACTGGTGGACATCGCATCTAAAAACGTTCATGAGAGATATATTTCTTTATTTTTTGCTTCAGTAGGTGGTATATATACATATAAATATAATATATATTTTAAGGATTTTCAGATTGACTATGAGAGCATGAAAAGTTAACATACTTCTGCATGATATAGTTGCACTTAGGGCAGTCCATCTTTTGTGGGATCTTCATAAGCCGATCAGTTGTTGCTGGAAACTCAATTGAATAACCAGGATGAGCAGCATCATAAAGCTTGTCATAATATTCTTTAAATGCAACATGAAAGCCTTTTGCCTTCACATCTTGCTCCCAATTTTCATATTCCCGGAGGGCTGACAAAAAGATGGTTCCACTTCCATTTATAGCAATATCTCCTCCTTTACTGTACACAGCCCACATAGATCCACTAGTTCCATTCTCAACAAAATTCTTGATTTCTGGAAGTAGTACTAATTGGTATTTTTCTGCAGCATTATTCCCTAATTGATTCTTGGATGAAATACAACTAATCATGGTTTCTAATCTATTCCAGAATAAATTCGTCATCCCAGAATCAAGCCATGTTCGACCAATAGTAATTTGAGGCTCAATCAACGATTCCGTTGATTCTAATTCATGTTTTCTTCCTGTCGTCGGCCGAGAATCAAGCCATGATTTATCAATAATTTGATACTTAATCAATGATTCCTTTAATTCTAATTCATGTTTCAATGACTCCGTTGATTCCTAATTCATGTTTTCTTCCTACGTAAATCATCTCTAATGAGATTAGAGAAGTCTCAGCAACTTTACTGGCATTCAATGCGAATTCTGCAACCCAATCAAAATCGTCTCCTCCATAAAGAAAAATGTGCCTTTCCTGCCTTATCTGTGCAAGAAAAAAAAATATGTTGGCATAACTAATTAATGTCAATAATGTCCCACAACAGCCTTTTTCTGAACTTTTCATGGTACAGTTAAATTGGCAAAATATCTAAAATTGAAGAGAGAAAAAATGTGAATATGTGTAGATGAAATAGTAATTTGTGTAATCTATCATCATTAGACTCTCGTCAACAAAAATCCATCATTTAATTGGTATTATATCCACATTAATATTTTATGTTCAATGACATCATACTTACCATTTTTGGTTGTCTAAGACATAAATTAAGAATATTTTAATCTTCTTAATGACTATTGGATATCCTTGGTGTTATTACTAGAGCAATTTTGTTTTAATTGAGAAAATAACCCCCTACTAATAATACTAATTACTTTCAACTGAGCCCTCTTGGACCCCACCACACACTCTTCTACCTGCCTCCCTCCCCTTCTCCTAAAACTCTTCTGCAAACCCCAACCCCCACCCTTAACCTTCCTTCTTGCAACCAAATCCTCCCCAAATCTCTCTCTTCTCAGCCACAACCAACAACAAATTACTCCCTCTTCCCCCTCTAGTCATCATCATATCCTACATGTACATAATCTCAAATCCCAATTTTAATAAAATAAATTTTTCTCAAATTTTAGAGCAAAACAAACTTCGATTTCTTCATGTACACAATCTCAAATCCCAATCTAAATACAATAGATTGTTTCTTAGTGCTTAAACATTTAGGAATTATTGGATATTGAGCAATGTGATGCCCAAAAAAGGAGGTATGGGATGGAAAACAAGGAGGGATAGGTAGTGAGGACAAGGGCTGGTATAAAGATGGGAAGACAGAGGGTGGGTCACGTAAAAAAGGAAAGAGGGAGAGAAGAGAAGATTGAAAGCACTACGGATTAGAAAAGACATAAGAATTTGCAAAGAAAGAGAGAAAAAAAAACACGAAATAAGATCTAAAGAATGGATGGCATTCTAAATTTTAAATGAAAATTTGGTCATTTAATTAAAATTTCTCTAGCAGGATACAAAATACTCTAGCAATAACATCACCCATTGGATATTCTCGGAAGTGTCTCAAAGATAATGGAGATTGTTTTGTGATATTGTCAAGCTTTAATTTGTCATTAAATAAGAAGAACTCATTTACAAGTAGTTCCGACCTACCCTCCCCTCCCCTCAAACCAAAAAAGGAATTTTACAAATTGTTTGATATTATTTTCAAAATTTTGCGATTTCTAACTATATCTTCTTGAAATTAGATTTTGGAACATCTAAAATTTTAGGATTAAATACATTTCAACCCCTTAGAACTACCCCTTAGTTTTACTTTATCTCATTCAACTAAATTAATAGATACCCTACCCC